>NW_025557557.1:0-36310 GCF_020424385.1 Procambarus clarkii
ACATTTGCTTGTGTTGAATTCCAGTAGCCATTTCGCTGACCATCTCTGCAACCTGTTCAGGTCCTCATGGAGGATCCTGCAATCCTCATATGTCACAATTCTTCTCATCAACTTTGCGTGAACCGCAAACATCGACATGTAGGACTCTACGCCTGTAAACATGTCGTTAACATATACAAGAAATAGAATTTGTCCCAGCACCGATCCTTGAGGTACTCCACTTGTTACTGTTCGCCAGTCCGACTTCTCGCCCCTTACCATTACCCTCTGGCTCCTTCCTGTTAGGTAGTTCTTCACCCATACTAGGGCCTTTCCGCTTACTCCTGCCTGCCTCTCAAGTTTGTATAGCAGTCTCATGTGCGGTACTGTATCAAAGGCCTTTTGGCAGTCAAGAAATATGCAGTCTGCCCAGCCTTCTCTGTCCTGCCTTATCCTTGTTACTTTATCATAGAATTCTAAAAGGTTTGTTAGGCGTGATTTCCCTGTCCAGAACCCATGTTGGTGCTTGTTTACAAACCCAATGCTCTCCAGGTGCTCAACAAGTCTTAGCCTAATTATTCTTTCAAGTATTTTGCAGGGGATGCTTGTCAGTGATACGGGTCTGTAGTTAAGTGCCTCCTCCCTATCACCTTTTTTGAAAATCGGTACGACATTTGCCTCCTTCCAGCAACTGGGCAATTCTCCCGACATAAGTGACTCATTAAAGATCATTGCCAGAGGCACGCTGAGAGCCTGCACTGCCTCTTTAAGTATCCACGGTGATACTTTGTCTGGTCCAACAGCTTTATTTGCATCCAGTGTTGTCAACTGTTTCATTACATCCTCTGCTGTCACCTCTATATCTGATAGTCTTTCATCTTGGGTAAACTCTTCTAACAATGGGAGCTGCTCAGGCTCGGTTGTGAACACTCCATGAATTTTGCATTCAGTACCTCGCAGATTTCCTTGTCGCTTTCTGTATATGCCTCTTCTGTTTTCCTCAGTCTTGTCACTTGGTCATTTACCGACATCTTCCTTCTTATATGGCTATGTAGTAATTTAGGTTGCTTTTTCGCTTTGACTGCAATATCATTCTCATAATTTCTTTCCGACACTCGTCTTATGTTAATGTAATCATTCCTAGCTCTGTTACATCTAATCCTGTTGTCCTCTGTCCTTTGTCTTCTGTACTTCCTCCACTCCCTCCTGCTTCTCACCTTTGCTTCCTGACACTGTCTATTAAACCATGGGTTATTATATTCCCTCCTGCTTTTTTCCTTTATTGTTGGAATATATCTCTCTTCAGCCTCCTTGCATTTCAATATGACTTGGTTCATCATAGCTTGCACTGTTTTTCCTCTAAATTCTTCCTCCCACTGCACTTCTCCCAGGTAGTCCCTTATCCTTCTGTAGTCCCCTTTTCTGTAATCAAGTCTCCTTTCCCGGAACTCTTGTCCTTTGGTCACAATTTTAAGCTCCATCATGTAGTCAAAGACTAGGACACAATGGTCACTAGCTCCTAGTGGTATTTCATGTTCCAACTGCTCGATGTGTGTGTGTGTGTGTGTGTGTGTGTGTGTGTGTGTGTGTGTGTGTGTGTGTGTGTGTGTGTGTGTGTGTGTGTGTGTGTGTGTGTGTACTCACCTAGTTGTACTCACCTAGTTGTGTCTGCAGGATCGAGCATTGACTCTTGGATCCCGCCTTTCGAACATCGGTTGTTTACAGCAATGACTCCTGTCCCATTTCCCTATCATACCTGGTTTAAAATTATGAATAGTATTTGCTTCCACAACCTGTTCCTGAAGTGCATTCCATTTCCCCACTACTCTCACGCTAAGAAAACTTCCTAACATCTCTGTGACTCATCTGAGTTTCAAGCTTCCATCCATGTCCTCTCGTTCTGTTACTGTTCCGTGTGAACATTTCGTCTATGTCCACTCTGTCAATCCCTCTGAGTATCTTTTACGTTCCTATCATGTCCCCCCTCTCCCTTCTTTCTTTCGTAAGGCACAGTTCCCTCAGGCGCTCCTCATACCCCATCCCTCGTAGCTCTGGGACGAGTCTCGTTGCAAACCTCTGAACCTTTTCCAGTTTCATTATATGCTTCTTCAGATGGGGACTCCATGATGAGGCGGCATACTCTAAGACTGGCCTCACGTAGGCAGTGGAAAGCGCCCTAAATGCCTCCTTACTTAGGTTTCTGAATGATGTTCTAACTTTTGCCAGTGTAGAGTACGCTGCAATCGTTATCCTATTAATATGTGCCTCAGGAGATAGATTAGGTGTAACGTCCACCCCCAGGTCTCTTTCACGCGTCGTTACAGGTAGGCTGTTCCCCTTCATTGTGTACTGTCCCTTTGGTCTCCTATCTCCTAGTCCCATTTCCATAACTTTACATTTGCTCGTGTTGAATTCTAGTAGCCATTTCTCTGACCATCTCTGCAATCTGTTCAGGTCCTCTTGGAGGATCCTGCAATCCTCATCTGTCACAACTCTTCTCTCATCGTGTGTGTGTGTGTGTGTGTTTGTGTGTGTGTGTGTGTGTGTGTGTGTGTGTGTGTGTGTGTGTGTGTGTGTGTGTGTGTGTGTGTGTGTGTGTGTGTGTGTGTGTGTGTGTGTGTGTGTGTGTGTGTGTGTGTGTGTGTGTGTGTGTGTGAGTGTACTCACCTGGTTGTGTCTGCAGGATCGAGCATTGACTCTTGGATCCCACCTTTTGAGCATCGGTTGTTTACAGCAATGACTCCTGTCCCATTTCCCTATCATACCTGGTTTTAAAATTATGAATAGTATTTGCTTCCACAACCTGTTCCTGAAGTGCATTCCATTTTCCCACTACTCTCACGCTAAAAGAAATCTTCCTAACATCTCTGTGACTCATCTGAGTTTCAAGCTTCCATCCATGTCCCCTCGTTCTGTTACTATTCCGTGTAAACATTTCATCTATGTCCGCTCTGTCAGTCCCTCTGAGTATTTTATACGTTCCTATCATGTCCCCCCTCTCCCTTCTTCTTTCTAGTGTCGTAATGCACAGTTCGCTCAGGCGCTCCTCATACCCCATCCCTCGTAGCTCTGGGACGAGTCTCGTTGCAAACCTCTGAACCTTTTCCAGTTTCATTATATGCTTCTTCAGATGGGGACTCCATGATGAGGTGGCATACTCTAAGACTGGCCTCACGTAGGCAGTGTAAAGCGCCCTAAATGCCTCCTTACTTAGGTTTCTGAATGATGTTCTAATTTTTGCCAGTGTAGAGTACGCTGCTGTCGTTATCCTATTTATATGTGCCTCAGGAGATAGATTAGGTGTTACGTCCACACCCAGGTCTCTTTCGCACGTCGTCACAGGTAGGCTGTTCCCCTTCATTGTGTACTGTCCCTTTGGTCTCCTATCTCCTAGTCCCATTTCCATAACTTTACATTTGCTTGTGTTGAATTCCAGTAGCCATTTCGCTGACCATCTCTGCAACCTGTTCAGGTCCTCATGGAGGATCCTGCAATCCTCATATGTCACAATTCTTCTCATCAACTTTGCGTGAACCGCAAACATCGACATGTAGGACTCTACGCCTGTAAACATGTCGTTAACATATACAAGAAATAGAATTTGTCCCAGCACCGATCCTTGAGGTACTCCACTTGTTACTGTTCGCCAGTCCGACTTCTCGACCCTTACCTTAACTCTTTGGCTCTTTCCTGTTAGGTAGTTCCTTATCCATTCTAGGACCTTTCCCCCCACCCCCGCCTGCCTCTCGAGATTGAACAGCAGTCTCATGTGCGGTACTGTATCAAAGGCTTTTTGGCAGTCAAGAAATATGCAGTCTGCCCAACCATCTCTGTCCTGTCTTATCCTCGTTATTTTATCATAGAATTCCAGAATGTTTGTTTGGCACGATTTCCCTGTCCAGAACCCATGTTGATGTTTGTTCACAAACCTAATGTTCTCCAGGTGTGCAACCAGTCGTAGCCTAATTATTCTTTCCAGTATTTTACAGGGGGATGCTTGTCAGTGATACAGGTCTATAGTTAAGTGCCTCCTCCCTATCACCTTTCTTGAAGATCGGCACGACATTTGCCTTCTTCCAGCAACTGGGCAATTCTCCCGACATAAGTGACTCATTAAAGATCATTGCCAGAGGCACACTGAGGGCCTGCGATGCTTCTTTTAGTATCCACGGTGATACTTTGTCTGGTCCAACTGCTTTAGTTGCATCTAAAGTTGTCAACTGTTTCATTACCTCCTCTGCTGTCACCTCTATATCTGATAGTCTTTCATCTAGGGTAACCCCTTCCAACAATGGGAGCTGCTCAGGCTCGGTAGTGAACACTCCATGGAAACTGGCATTCAGTGCCTCACAGATTTCCTTGTCACTTTCAGTATATGCCCCCTCTGTCTTCCTTAGTCTTGTCACTTGGTCGTTCACAGAAATTTTTCTTCTTATATGACTGTGTAGTAACTTAGGTTGTTTTTTCGCTTTGATTGCAATATCGTTCTCATAGTCCCTTTCCGATGTTCGTCTTATGTTAATGTAATCGTTCCTAGCTCTGTTGCATCTGATCCTGTTGTCCTCTGTCCTTTGTCTTCTGTACTTCCTCCACTCCCGCCTGCTGGTCATTTTTGCTTCCTGACACTGTCTATTAAACCATGGGTTATTATATTCCTTCTTATTTTTTCCCTTTACTGTTGCTATAAATCTCTCTTCGGCCTCCTGGCATTTCTGTATGACTAAGTCCATCATATCTTGGACTGTTTTTCCTCTAATTTCTTCCTCCCATTGCACTTCACCCAGATAGTCCCTTATCCTCTTATAGTCCCCTTTCCTGTAGTCAACTCTCCATTCCCAGATCTCTTGTCCCATGGTCATAAGTTTGAATTCCATCATGTAGTCAAAGACTAGGACACAATGGTCACTGGCCCCTAGAGGTATTTCATGCTCTAAATTCTCGATATCTTCTACGTTCTGGGTGAAAATCAGGTCTAATAGGCTCGGTGCATCTCCTCCTCTTTCCCTTGTGTCTTCCTTCACATGTTGTGTTAGAAAATTCCTGTCTATAACATCTACTAATTTGTGCTCCCCACGTTTCGTCCCCTCCATGGGGATTCCTTGATTCCCAATTTATCTCTCCATGATTTAGGTCCCCCATGATCAGCAGCTTCGCTTTCATTCTGTGGGCTAGTGTTGCTGCCTTCTGCAGTTCGTCTATACATGCCTTGTTGTTGTCATCATACTCCTGCCTGGGTCTTCTACTGTTTGGTGGTGGATTGTAGATTACCAAGATCACAATCTTCCTCCCATCTACTGTCAGAGTTCCATGTATGAAGCTTGTGCACTCATTGGTAACCCGATTTCCCAGGTCTTCAAACTTCCATTTCCGCTTTATTAGGAGTGCCACTCCCCCTCCCTGTCTCTGTGTCCTCACTTTCGTATTACCTGGTACCCTTCAGGAAAGATTGCATCTGAGATCATGTCATTAATTTTAGTTTCCACAATTGCAACTATGTCAGGATCTGCTTCACTCAATCTTTCTTTTATCTCTTCTGCTTTATTAGATACCCCATCAGCATTGGTGTACCAAACCTTGAGATTCTTCATGGAAACTCTTGTACCAGAGTTCTCCCTTTCTCTGGGGGTCTGGGGGGAGTCTAGGGGGTGACAGGGGGCAGGGGAGATCTGGGGGATTTGGGGGGTGTCTGGGGGATGACTGGGGGCGGGGAGGATCCGGGGGATGTCCGGGGGGATCCGGGGGCTGTCTGGGGGGGGGGGGGGTCCGGGGGTGAAAGAGATCAGGAGGGTGCTTTGGTGGCTAATGGGGCTGGGCTTCTAGGAATGTAGGTAGGAGGGTCTGGGGTAGGGCCTGGGTAGGTAGGTCTGGAGTAGGAAGGGCATACTTTGTCTGAAGATTAGGAGGGTCTGATAGGCATAGAGGGGTTGGGAGATAGCGTAAGGTTGGGAGTCAGATAGAGGTTGAGAGGTTGGGAGGGGGAAGGATAGAGGGGGTGGGGGAACCTCCCACCCCCCTCGCAAGGATGGGGGTCACATGGAAGGAGAAAGGATGAGGAGGGGTGAGGGCTGGGTAGGTTTTGGGGGTTGAGGGGATGAGGGCTGGGTGGGCTCTTGGGGTTGAGGGGATGAGGGCTGGGTGGGCTCTTGGGGTTGAGGGGATGAGGGCTGGGTGGGTTTTGGGAGTTGAGGGGATGAGGGCTAGACGGGTTTTGGGGGTTGAGGTGATGAGGGGGTCCTTGGAATGTGGGATGAATTTGACTGCAGTGGGGTCAGAGGGGTCAAGGGTGGTGTTGGGGAGATAAGCAGGGGCGGCTGATTTGGGGAGGGAGTGACCTGAGAAGGTGTGAGCTGGTTAGCATGGGGTGGATTAGCATTGGGGTGTGTAGCTACACTCAAATGGGAAGAGTTGTATTGTTGTTTGCTTGCTCTGTGGGCTATCTGCTCCTCCTTCGTCATGAATTTGTCAATATATACATTGTAATAATTTTCGCTACCTCTGAGTAAGTGTTTGTGATGCAGTATGTAATCCACTGCCTCTTATTATAGTCTGTGGGTTGGTTGGTGTTGTCGTCGTTGATTCTTCCCTATGGACAACCCAACCCACACAACTCGGTAGAGTGCTTATACTTCACCAGGAGATCACCCTTGGCGCTTCTAGCTCTTGGAGAGGGGCTCAACGTCACACATTTAGGGGATGCGGCTACAACACCTAGCCTCGTTGTCACGTGCACACACCCACTCGAGCCGCTGTGACTCCCCACTCTCTCCTTAGGTAATATGATCTCCTCGATCCCCTTTTGGCTTATTAGTACTACCTTCTACCCTGTCCACAGCAGTGGTTCTTGGTTCTTTCTCTCTCTCTCTCCTTCTTTACTACCTCCTGGGAAGCCTCACTAGGACAAGGGCAAACACCAGCAAATTGGGATACATTTACTGGACAAAGCACATACACGATACATACACACATATAATAATAATGAATCCTATACTCTATAATATTACAATCGGGTTGCACTCCAACACCATCAGAACTCTATCATCAGCTTATCAAGTGGTATCCTATCTCCTGGTTCACCACCTGATACTATCAACCTCCTCAAGTTGATCAAGTCTACATACACTGTTGCACCATCAGCAAGAGAATATATATATGTATCTATAAATGTGTACAAAGAAAATCAGCATTTGCATGCAATAACATATATCAGTATAAATGTTCATTGATACACAACAATGATCAATCGATCACTCTATCAGTCCTAGAACGCATACATCTGTAGGTAATCCAGCCTACGACTGTAACTCTAAACTTCAGTGTAAAACATTCCTTGACATAAGAATGCAAACAGTCACTCACCTCTCACTGCGTCTTGCACGCTAATGACAACCAAACACTATCAACTCCCTATAAGTAATCCACCAGAACTTCCCTTCCACTTCTGGAAGTTCACTACCCTAATATCTTTAGGTTCTTCCGGGCTTCACTACCAGGATCCTCTGCAGCTCCTCCAGGCTGCTATCATGAAGTTTCCTTGAGCAACTACGGTGCTTCACCCTTCTGCTAGGTTCCTCCACAGCTCTCTTGGCTGCTACACCATGAAGTTTCCTCGAGCAACTATGGTGCTTCTCCACCTCTACAGAAGCACGTGACACTCCTCTTCACTACTTCTTCTCCTCACAGCTCGAGGTCCTCTGCTTCACTACCTTGGAGTCTCATCAATTACTTCATCTATGCTGGCTTCGAAGTTCTCAGCAACTTCTTCCCCAAAGACAAACCTGCAACCCATCGACACTCCAATAAAAATGTTTCCCCTTTAACACATAAACAAAAATAACCACACAATATGCTTGCCTCAAACCTCTATCTGTCCTTTCATAACAAAAATGTTTAAAAACTTGGTGAACCAACAGTCTCGAACTTTGACCATTTTTCACATAGCATATTGTCTCTAGTGTTCCAGTGGCTACAAAAATATATATACACATAATTTTTACATCATTGTAGAAACCTGCTAGACTATTGCATGTTTCCCTTGACTCTAGCAGGTTTTGCTAGAGTCTAGCAGGCTTTATTAGACTTTTGTTTATGTTTTCGTAACAATTCAGATGATAACTCGTCTAAATTAGTGACGAAACTAATTCAGATTGTGTAGTGAAACTAATCAACCCCAAGTGAACTGAATTAGTTTCAGTTCACTTGGAACTTATTAATCAAGCCGAAAATGATATTCCAAGAAAGTTATATAAACAAGAATATGGATGGCAGTCTTCAAGGCAAAGAGTTCACAAGTCAAACTTATATCACAATTTAAAGATCATATTAATAAGAATGAAATAAGAGTTTTTGATCATGTGATTCATACGTTCCACTCGGTCTTGTGCCTGGGAATGGCAAGCTGAATTGGCATGCAGCGGTTGGCACGCCTGAGACATCAATCTTCCATATATATTTTGGTTATTCTTTGAAGATAATTGGTTATAAGTAATTAAGGAGAGCCATAGACACAAATAAACTGAGGATTATTTCAGCCATTGTGTCTAGGTCTCCTAATTGCAACATATTCTCTTAATTGTTTCTAAATTGCAACATGTTCTCTCACCATGTTGATGAGAGTGACATCAAGTCAGGTAACTAAATTAAGGCTCTGGTAACTAGCTGGCTACTTGGTCACCTTGTACTTTATATGATTCACCTTCACATTATGGAAAGTTCATTACAATAATAATAATAATACTAAGCTCATTTATTTCTAGGGATAGGTTTCAAGTGAATTCATGTAGAATAATAATTCTTTTTTTCCATTTCCATAGGAATCACAATTCTATTCACAATAAACATTATTCTTATTAAAACAAAATAAAACAAAATATGGGGAGGGGTGAGAAAGAGTATAGAAGTGAAAAGTTTTAATATTGTGCAAAATACCAATTATTAGAACGCTATATATATATATATATATATATATATATATATATATATATATATATATATATATATATATATATATATATATATATATATATATATATATATATTAGTATATTTTGGTAGCAGTCTTTCCTGTAGACATATATTATTAAATATGACCGAAAAAGTAAGATTAATAATTCTAACACGAATTTTCTCAATCTTTCGTACATTTCTTTTCACTGTTGGTGGAAATTCAAAAATCAATTCTCCAAAATTCATTTTTATTTCTAGTCTGACGCGACACTTGTTTCGTAAAACTTATTACATTTTCAAAGACTTTAGTTTACATATACACAACTGAATAGAACTTACACATCTCCGATTTTGTTTATATCTACATTTGAGTGAGGTGGATGGGGTGAGGTGGTATTTAATAAGGTATTAATTTCATCAACACAAGACAGAACACGAAACAATGGGTATTGAATAGAAGTGATTGTAGAAAGCCTATTGGTCCATATTTCTTGATGCTTCTATATTGGAGCGGAGTCTTGAGGTGGGTAGAATATAGTTGTGCATTAATTGGCTGTTGATTCCTGGTGTTGACTTCTTGATGTGTAATGCCTCGCAAACGTCAAGCCGCCTGCTATCGCTGTATATATCGATGAGTTCTGTGTTGTTTATTAGGATTTCTCTGGCGATGGTTTGGTTGTGGGAAGAGATTATATGTTCCTTAATGGAGCCCTGTTGCTTATGCATCGTTAAACGCCTAGAAAGAGATGTTGTTGTCTTGCCTATATACTGGGTTTTTTGGAGCTTACAGTCCCCAAGTGGGCATTTGAAGGCATAGACGACGTTGGTCTCTTTTAAAGCGTTCTGTTTTGTGTCTGGAGAGTTTCTCATGAGTAGGCTGGCCGTTTTTCTGGTTTTATAGTAAATCGTCAGTTGTATCCTCTGATTTTTGTCTGTAGGGATAACGTTTCTATTGACAATATCTTTCAGGACCCTTTCCTCCGTTTTATGAGCTGTGGAAAAGAAGTTCCTGTAAAATAGTCTAATAAAAGGTATAGGTGTTGCGTTGGTTGTATCTTCAGAGGTTGCATGGCGTTTCACTTTCCTTCTTATGATGTCTTCGACGAAACCATTGGAGAAGCCGTTGTTGACTAGGACCTGCCTTTATGGGAGCCGGTCGGCCGAGCGGACAGCACGCTGGACTTGTGATCCTTTGGTCCTGGGTTCGATCCCAGGCGCCGGCGAGAAACAATGGGCAGAGTTTCTTTCACCCTATGCCCCTGTTACCTAGCAGTAAATAGGTACCTGGGTGTTAGTCAGCTGTCACAGGCTGCTTCCTGGGGGTGGAGGCTTGGTCGAGGACCGGGCCGCGGGGACACTAAAGCCCCGAAATCATCTCAAGATAACCTCAAGATAACCCTACAGAGTTCTTCGTCGACTTGCTTCCATTCTGAGCTGTGGCTGAGAGCACGGTCGACATATGCGTTAACAACACTCCTCTTGTACCTATCTGGGCAGTCGCTTTTGGCATTTAGGCACATTCCTATGTTCGTTTCCTTAGTGTAGACTGCAGTGTGGAAACCTCCGCTCTTTTCCATGACTGTTACATCTAGAAAGGGCAGCTTCCCATCCTTTTCCATCTCGTAAGTGAAACGCAGCACGGAACTCCGCTCAAATGCCTCATTCAGCTCCTGCAGATGTCTGACATCAGGTACCTGTGTAAAAATGTCGTCAACATACCTGCAGTATATGGCCGGTTTCAAGTTCATGTCGACTAAGACTTTTTGCTCGATGGTACCCATGTAGAAGTTTGCAAACTGGACACCTAGGGGAGAACCCATGGCGACCCCATCTACTTGCTTATACATGTGCCTATCCGGGCTCAAGAAGGGTGCCTCTTTAGTACAAGCTTGGAGTAGTTTCCTTAGGATATTTTCTGGTATGTCAAGAGGAGTACAGGCTGGATCACGATACACTCTGTCGGCTATCATTCCGATTGTCTCGTCCACTGGTACGTTGGTGAACAGCGATTCTACGTCCAACAAGGCTCTTGTTCCTTTGGCCCGTGTGCCCCGCAGTAAGTCAATAAATTCCTTTGGCGACTTCAGGCTGAAGGCGCAAGGAACATAAGGAGTCAGCAGGCCGTTGAGTCGCTTCGCTAGTCTGTACGTTGGTGTGGGTATCTGGCTAATGATTGGCCGAAGTGGGTTTCCAGGCTTGTGTGTCTTGACATTTCCATACGCATATCCGGGTTTATATTCCCCAATAATCTTTGGCAGGTGGAGTCCTGATTTCTTGGCGTTCACAGTTTCGATTAGTTTGTTGACCTTTGCTTTCAATTCGGCTGTAGTGTCCTTCGTTACCCTTAGGAATTTAGTTTGGTCAGAGAGTATGAGGTTCATTTTCGCCAGATATTCGTCTTTTTTTAAGAATGACATATATTGGCGACTTGTCACCTCTCCTGACAACTATCTCCTTGTTCTCACGAAGGCTTTTAGCTGCCGCTTTGAGCTCGGGGGACAGTATGGTGCTTCTGTAATTGCCTCGATTCTTTCCTCCTTCCGCAATAAGTTCTGCTTGTAAGGTATCTTTGGTAGTGACCTTCTTACTTAGAGTTAGAAGGTAGAGTTAGAAGGTCACTACCAAAGATATATTTTGTTAGCAGTCTTTCTTGTAAACATATGTTGCTGAATATGAGCGAAAAAGTAAGATTAATAATTCTAACCCGAATATTCTCAATATTTCTTGTGTTTTTCTTCACTGCCGGTGGTAATAAAAATAACAATTCTCCAAAATTCATTTTTTAATTAACTGACGCCTGAATGCATTTCGTAATTCGTATTACATTTTCAAAGACTTAATTTACACACAAATTCTTCGTACTTATACTCTACTGGATGAGGTGACATGGTACAAAAGTTTTGTTTGAGGTGACAAACACAAGACAGAACACGAAACAATGGGTATAAATTGTATAAGTGAACATATGAATGGAAGTAACTGCAAAAGGTCTATTGGCCCATACTTCCTCTAGCTGCTTCCATATTGGTTCGGGGTCTTGAAGTGGATAGAATGTAGTTGTTCATTACTTGGCTGTTGATTGCTAGTGTTGACATTTTGATGTGTAGTGCCTCGCTGATGTCAAGCCGCCTGCTATCGCTGTATCTATCGATCATTTCTGTGTTGTTTGTTAAGACTTGTCTGGTGATGGTCTGATTGTGAGAAGAGATTATATGTTCCTTGATGGAGCCCTGTTGCTTATGCATTATTAATCGCCTGGAAAGGGGTCGCTACCAAAAATTTTTGGGGTATTTATAAATTGATTTTAATTTGTAAATTAAAATTATAATTATTTTCTAATTTTAATATAATTTTAATTTGTATTTTTTTTTTTTTACTCTCTTTCATGTGTTTCATTTCTTTTCTTTTATACAACGTTAATATGTTATATTGATTTTCCCATTATGCTAAATTGAAAATCGACTTGCCGTCAGTTGGTCATAATTGATGGCCAAGATACCTTGATGGAGGGTAGAGATAGCCTAAGTTACTCTATCCTTTTTGAGATGAATCTTGTTGTCTCAATAAATCTACTTGAATTTGAAAGATGCCTTGATCTGGTAGTCCATCCCACGGGTGCGTTCAGAGCTGGGTCCAATGTGTATGCATAGAGCTGGGTCCCATGTGTATGTATAGAGCTGGGTCCTATGTGTATGTATAGAGCTAGGTCCCATGTGTTTGTATAGAGCTAGGTCCCATGTGTATGTATAGAGCTAGGTCCCATGTGTATGTATAGAGCTGGGTCCCATGTGTATGTATAGAGCTGGGTCCCATGTGTATGTATAGAGCTGGGTCCTATGTGTATGTATAGAGCTAGGTCCCATGTGTTTGTATAGAGCTAGGTCCCATGTGTATGCATAGAGCTGGGTCCCATGTGTATGTATAGAGCTGGGTCCTATGTGTATGTATAGAGCTAGGTCCCATGTGTTTGTATAGAGCTAGGTCCCATGTGTATGTATAGAGCTAGGTCCCATGTGTATGTATAGAGCTGGGTCCCATGTGTATGTATAGAGCTGGGTCCCATGTGTATGTATAGAGCTGGGTCCTATGTGTATGTATAGAGCTAGGTCCCATGTGTTTGTATAGAGCTAGGTCCCATGTGTATGCATAGAGCTGGGTCCCATGTGTATGTATAGAGCTGGGTCCTATGTGTATGCATAGAGCTAGGTCCCATGTGTTTGTATAGAGCTAGGTCCCATGTGTATGCATAGAGCTGGGTCCCCATGTGTATGCATAGAGCTGAGTCCCATGTGTATGTATAGAGCTAGGTCCCATATGTATGTATAGAGCTAGGTCCCATATGTATGTATAGAGCTGGGTCCCATGTGTATGTATAGAGCTGGGTCCCATGTGTATGTATAGAGCTGGGTCCCATGTGTATGTATAGAGCTGGGTCCCATGTGTATGTATAGAGCTGGGTCCCATGTGTATGCATAGAGCCGAGTCCCATGTGTATGTATAGAGCTGGGTCCCATGTGTATGTATAGAGCTGGGTCCCCATGTGTATGTATAGAGCTAGGTCCCATGTGTATGTGTAGAGCTGGGTCCCATGTGTATGTGTAGAGCTGGGTCCCATGTGTATGCATAGAGCTGGGTCCCCATGTGTATGTATAGAGCTGGGTCCCATGTGTATGCATAGAGCTGGGTCCCATGTGCATGTATAGAGCGGGGCCCCATGTGTATGTATAGAGCTGGGTCCCACGTGCATGCATAGAGCTGGGTCCCCATGTGTATGTATAGAGCTGGGTCCCACGTGCATGCATTGAGCTGGGTCCCCATGTGTATGTATAGAGCTGGGTCCCATGTGTATGTATAGAGCTGGGTCCCCATGTGTATGTATAGAGCTAGGTCCCATGTCTATGTGTAGAGCTGGGTCCCATGTGTATGTGTAGAGCTGGGTCCCATGTGTATGCATAGAGCTGGGTCCCCATGTGTATGTATAGAGCTGGGTCCCATGTGTATGCATAGAGCTGGGTCCCCATGTGTATGTATAGAGCTGGGTCCCCATGTGTATGTATAGAGCTTGGTCCCATGTGTATGCATAGAGCTGGGTCCATGTGTATGTATAGAGCTGGGTCCCATGTGTATGCATAGAGCTGGGTCCCATGTGTATGTATAGAGCTGGGTCCCATGTGTATGTATAGAGCTGGGTCCCATGTGTATGTATAGAGCTGGGTCCCATGTGTATGCATAGAGCTGGGTCCCATGTGTATGTATGGAGCTGGGTCCTATGTGTATGTATAGAGCTAGGTCCCATGTGTTTGTATAGAGCTAGGTCCCATGTGTATGTATAGAGCTAGGTCCCATGTGTATGTATAGAGCTGGGTCCCATGTGTATGTATAGAGCTGGGTCCCATGTGTATGTATAGAGCTGGGTCCTATGTGTATGTACAGAGCTAGGTCCCATGTGTTTGTATAGAGCTAGGTCCCATGTGTATGCATAGAGCTGGGTCCCATGTGCATGTATAGAGCTGGGTCCTATGTGTATGCATAGAACTAGGTCCCATGTGTTTGTATAGAGCTAGGTCCCATGTGTATGCATAGAGCTGGGTCCCCATGTGTATGCATAGAGCTGAGTCCCATGTGTATGTATAGAGCTAGGTCCCATATGTATGTATAGAGCTAGGTCCCATATGTATGTATAGAGCTGGGTCCCATGTGTATGTATAGAGCTGGGTCCCATGTGTATGCATAGAGCTGTGTCCCATGTGTATGCATAGAGCTGGGTCCCATGTGTATGCATAGAGCTGGGTCCCATGTGTATGCATAGAGCTGGGTCCCATGTGTATGCATAGAGCTGGGTCCCATGTGTATGCATAGAGCTGGGTCCCATGTGTATGCATAGAGCTGGGTCCCATGTGTATGCATAGAGCTGGGTCCCATGTGTATGCATAGAGCTGGGTCCCCATGTGTATGTATAGAGCTGTGTCCCATGTGTATGCATAGAGCTTGGTCCCATGTGTATGCATAGAGCTGGGTCCCCATGTGCATGCATAGAGCTGGGTCCCATGTGTATGTGTAGAGCTGGGTCCCATGTGTATGCATAGAGCTGGGTCCCATGTGCATGCATAGAGCTGGGTCCCATGTGTATGCATAGAGCTGGGTCCCATGTGTATGTGTAGAGCTGGGTCCCATGTGTATGCATAGAGCTGGGTCCCATGTGTATGTGTAGAGCTGGGTCCCATGTGTATGCATAGAGCTGGGTCCCATGTGCATGCATAGAGCTTGGTCCCATGTGTATGCATAGAGCTGGGTCCCATGTGTATGCATAGAGCTGGGTCCCATGTGTATGTGTAGAGCTGGGTCCCATGTGTATGTGTAGAGCTGGGTCCCATGTGCATGCATAGAGCTGGGTCCCATGTGTATGTGTAGAGCTGGGTCCCCATGTGTATGCATAGAGCTGGGTCCCATGTGTATGTGTAGAGCTGGGTCCCATGTGTATGTGTAGAGCTGGGTCCCATGTGCATGCATAGAGCTGGGTCCCATGTGTACGTGTAGAGCTGGGTCCCCATGTGTATGCATAGAGCTCGGTCCCATGTGTATGTATAGAGCTAGGTCCCATGTGTATGTGTAGAGCTGGGTCCCATGTGTATGTGTAGAGCTGGGTCCCCATGTGTATGCATAGAGCTGGGTCCCATGTGTATGTATAGAGCTGGGTCCCATGTGTATGTGTAGAGCTGGGTCCCATGTGCATGCATAGAGCTGGGTCCCCATGTGTATGTGTAGAGCTGGGTCCCATGTGTATGTGTAGAGCTGGGTCCCATGTGTATGTGTAGAGCTGGGTCCCATGTGTATGCATAGAGCTGGGTCCCATGTGCATGCATAGAGCTGGGTCCCCATGTGCATGCATAGAGCTGGGTCCCATGTGTATGTGTAGAGCTGGGTCCCATGTGTATGTGTAGAGCTGGGTCCCATGTGTATGTGTAGAGCTGGGTCCCATGTGTATGTGTAGAGCTGGGTCCCCGTGTGTATGTGTAGAGCTGGGTCCCCGTGTGTATGTATAGAGCTGGGTCCCATGTGTATGTATAGAGCTGGGTCCCATGTGCATGCATAGAGCTGGGTCCCCGTGTGTATGTATAGAGCTGGGTCCCCATGTGTATGCATAGAGCTGGGTCCCATGTGTATGTATAGAGCTAGGTCCCATGTGTATGTGTAGAGCTGGGTCCCATGTGTATGTGTAGAGCTGGGTCCCATGTGTATGTGTAGAGCTGGGTCCCATGTGTATGTGTAGAGCTGGGTCCCATGTGTATGTGTAGAGCTGGGTCCCCATGTGCATGCATAGAGCTGGGTCCCATGTGTATGTATAGAGCTGGGTCCCCGTGTGTATGTATAGAGCTGGGTCCCATGTGTATGTATAGAGCTGGGTCCCATGTGCATGCATAGAGCTGGGTCCCATGTGTATGCATAGAGCTGGGTCCCATGTGTATGCATAGAGCTGGGTCCCATGTGTATGCATAGAGCTGGGTCCCCATGTGTATGTATAGAGCTGGGTCCCCATGTGTATGTATAGAGCTTGGTCCCATGTGTATGCATAGAGCTGGGTCCCATGTGCATGCATAGAGCTGGGTCCCCATGTGCATGCATAGAGCTGGGTCCCATGTGTATGTGTAGAGCTGGGTCCCATGTGTATGCATAGAGCTGGGTCCCATGTGCATGCATAGAGCTGGGTCCCATGTGTATGCATAGAGCTGGGTCCCATATGTATGCATAGAGCTGGGTCCCCATGAGAAGGTGTGCAGATGAATTTCTTTGCCAATCAATGAGGCAGATTAGATTATTATTCAATCCATTAAGCCGGAGCAAATGAACGTTTTCTCTTAGAACGTTTCATCAGGAC
Organism: Procambarus clarkii; assembly: GCF_020424385.1. NCBI lineage: Eukaryota > Metazoa > Arthropoda > Malacostraca > Decapoda > Cambaridae > Procambarus > Procambarus clarkii. The sequence continues at coordinate 16,799 of NW_025557557.1, forward strand.
CCCCTTGAGGTGTGGGCTCAACATAGTCAAGCAATCCACATGGACAACGCGGTTCCGGAGTCATATAATAATTAAAAAATAATTTACTGGTCCCGGAAGATACATATACCTTACGGTAGATATTTTTTTTATAGCCTCGCAACTTCGCTACTTGCAAGACGGTGTTCGATTCCCCGATATTTCATGTTTTGGGTATCGTTCCTTTTCGCCGTCTTCAGATTTCAGCTCGTTTTTCCTCGTATTTCTTCCAAGTGTCAAATAGTCACACTGGATGAAAATATCAATATTACAATTTTAGAAAACGTTCAAGAACATATGATTATGATATTGAAAAGAAATTTCCTCAGCAGTTTTCTCAGGGTTTGAGCGACTTCTTTAGAGCCTCTGACAGGGAACTCGAGAAGTGCATTAACTATGCTCATTTAGCGCGAGGCACGATGTGAAAAATGTGAAGATATTAGCGGCAGTGGAATGTGACCGCTTTCCGCAAGAAAATTCAAGGAGATTAAATGCTCACTCAACCTGTAGGAAAAGTTGTGGTGACTTTTAATGCACTGAGCCTCCATGCCAGGAATAATTACTCTAACTAAAGCCCATGACACTCACTCAAGCACGTGCTTCCTCTTCACTCGACAACTAGAGCTAACCCTCTCCATTGGAGGGGAAATAATTTCACTCCGTTAGAGCTGCAAACTCTTTCCACCACTCTCTGGATTTAACTCTGGATGCAGGCGAGGAGTCACAATAACGTGGCTAAAGTATGTTGACCAGAACACGCACTAGAAGGTGAAGGGACGAAGACGTTTCGGTCCGTCCTGGACCATTCTCAAGTCGATTGTGAATCACTCTCAACTCAACCATTCTCAACAGTCGACTTGAGAATGGTCCAGGACGGACCTAAACGTCGTCGTCCCCTCACCTTCTAGTGTGTAGTCTAGTTAACTCTGGATTTAAGGAGGAGTGAATCTTCATGATGGAATTATCATTCCACAATTTACAAAGAAACAATCTATCCAATATTCGAGACCAAAGAAAAAACCTAGCCAATCAAAAAATGCGATGCGACTTATTGTCTGTTGTTTTTCTCTTCTATTTTGCTATCTCCATCATTTTAATCACGGCTCTAGGCCGGGGGGGGGGAAGGGGGGGGTAGTGAAATGTTATGTGCGTAGTCCGTAGAGTTTACTAATTTTTATGCATATACATCACTGTCGGTAAATCTATTTTACCATATTGTACTTCGAGACTTTAGCAGACAAATTCATTATTAAGGTGCTTTTTATTGTACATCTTTTTGAAAGGATGTAGGTTACATTCGGTCATTGTTAATAGACTTATCACACATATATTGGATCTTTTATACCTTCCCCCTCCCACCCACCGTCCCATCCCAGATCCTTATCCTGACCCGTTCCCAGTGCTATATAGTCGTAATGACTTGGTGCTCTCCCCTGATAGTTCCCCTTCCCTTCCTTCACCTTCATTGTATTGAATGTTATCTCATTGTCACAAAATCTATCATGTGCATCATTACCAGTAAATCTTTATTCATTATGGGCATATATATATATATATATATATATATATATATATATATATATATATATATATATATATATATATATATATATATATATATATATATATATATATATATATATATATATATATATATATATATATATATATATATATATATATATATATATATATATATATATATATATATATATATATATATATATATATATATATATATATATATATATATGTATATATATATATATATATATATATATATATATATATATATATATGTCGTACCTAGTAGCCAGAACGCACTTCTCAGCCTACTATGCAAGGCCCAATTTGCCTAATAAGCCAAGTTTTCATGAATTATTTGTTTTTCGACTACCTAACCTACCTAACCTAACCTTACCTAACTTTTTTGGCTACCTAACCTAACCTAACCTATAAAGATAAGTTAGGTTAGGTTAGGTAGAGTTGGTTAGGTTCGGTCATATATCTACGTTAATTTCAACTCAAATAAAAATAAACTGACCTCATACATAATGAAATGGGTAGCTTTATCATTTCATAAGAAAAAAATTAGAGAAAATATATTAATTCAGGAAAACTTGGCTTATTAGGCAAATCGGGTCTTGCATAGTAGGCTGAGAAGTGCATTCTGGCTACTAGGTACGACATATAAATATATATATATATATATATATATATATATATATATATATATATGTCGTACCTAGTAGCCAGAACTCACTTCTCAGCCTACTATTCAGGGCCCGATTTGCCTAATAAGCCAAGTTTTCCTGAAATAATATATTTACTATAATTTTTTTCTTATGAAATGATAAAGCAACCCTTTTCTCTATGTATGAGGTCAATTTTTTTTATTTGAGTTAAAATTAACGTAGATATATGACCGAACCTAACCAACCCTACCTAACCTAACCTAACCTATATTTATAGGTAAGGTTAGGTTAGGTAGCCAAAAAAGCTAGGTTAGGTTAGGTTAGGTAGGTTAGGTAGACGAAAAAACATTAATTCATGAAAACTTGGCTTATTAGGCAAATCGGGCCTTGAATAGTAGGCTGAGAAGTGCGTTCTGGCGATTAGGTACGACATATATATATATATATATATATATATATATATATATATATATATATATATATATATATATATATATATATATATATGCGAACAAGCCTGAATGGTCCCAAGAGCACTAGAGCAAGTGAGGGGTCATTTTTACGTTTTTTCATCAAGTCCCTGTTAATATGGGAGAACACTGTGTCTATGCTTAAGGCACAACTCTCCTAAACACGAGAGTGAAGTATACAACTTTAGAAACACTTTCCCACCAGGAGACTCGAACCCTAGCCAGCACAGAAGCCTTCCAGCAACTGGCATAACAGGTACGCCTTAACCCACTCCACCACCTGCTCAGACTCTTAAAAGAGATGGTAATTTCGGAGTATTTAACACTCCAAAGTCGTAAAAATGACCCCTCACTTGCTCTAGTGCTCTTGGGAGGTGGTGGTCTTTGGAGTGTTAAATACTCCGAAATTACCATCTCTTTTAAGGGTCTGAGCAGGTGGTGGAGTGGGTTAAGGCGTACCTGTAATGCCAGTTGCTGGAAGGCTTCTGTGCTGGCTAGGGTTCGAGTCTCCTGGTGGGAAAGTGTTTCTAAAGTTATATATGTATATATATATATATATATATATATATATATATATATATATATATATATATATATATATATATATATATATATATATATATATATATATTGTGACGGTAACGCGTTGGTGTTCGGCTGTTTAAGGCTAGGGGTATGGCCTCGTCACATAGTTATAAAAAAAATAGAAAAAACTGGAACTTCGTCTGTGGTAAGGTAAGGAGAAGACACACAAAACACAAGTAAACTTTAACAATGAAATTTTAATTACGTTAAATAAATCAAAACATGAAAAATGGACAAACAAATTTGTATAATAAAATCAATCAATCAAAAGAATAAGAATAATTAAATGACACAATGAAAAGTTACGTTAAGACAAAATAACAAGAAGTGCAATACAAAAATAAATGTAGGTGCTGGAATATTGGCTTTAAGCTACCACCTCTCTCAGTACACGCTTACGTCTAGCCGGGAGAAGTGTTAACTGTGGAAGCACTGAATATTCTGAGGTCTGAGGTCGTGGCGACCCCAGACATCAAGTAGTATGGGGGGGGCGAGTGCAGTTGCAGCCAGACCGGCGACCAATCAGCGGAGCCGGTAGTAAGACAGGTAGTTTGGCGGTTTGAGTCCGAAAAGGTGTCCCTGGCTGCATACGTTTTGCTCTCTGGCAAACCTTGCTGGTGTTGTTGTCGTTGTTGGACATTTCTTCCATAGTAGTTATATATATTTGTTGCGACGTATTTGTGGAGGGAAGAGCAGGCTCAATCTCTTGAACGAGATTACCGTCACAACTCTCCCCCGAAGCCTGCGGTTCTGGAAGAAGTACGTCGTTATGTGGTGGAGTATTAGATGGAGTTGCTTCTACTTCATAAACTCTGGAGAGATCATGGGCTAAGATGTTGTCAGACTCTTGGTATAGCGTGTCTCCAGGTTGAATTTCTGCAGGTAGCAAGCCCATAGTAGAAGACGTTGAGATGAGAAGTTGGCGTGCTGCAGGAGGTGTAGGGTGGTGTGGTCCGTATTGATGGTGGACCGAGCACTTTTCAGGTGTGGAGTGAAGTGCTGAAGCTTCAGGATGAGGAAGAGTAGCTCCTTGCCAATTGTTCCGTAGTTCCTTGTAGCAGTAGTCGCTGACAGGTGTATTCTTCTCGCCTCGTTGCTGCATCACGACACCACCAACGTCGGTACCATTGGCGTCGACATGGAGGATGAAGGGCTTATCTGACGAGGTGAGAGTGGAATTAGAAGAGGGCAAAGAAGCACGATTATTATCCTGAAAGCATTTGGGAAGATCATTAAGGATTTTGGAATTAGAAAGCGCTGACTCCTTGTCAGTGCTTTCGGGAGGAGAAGCTGGGATGGTCTCACTGTGGATGTAGGGTTCTGTGAAGGTAGAACAATTAGTCAGGACAGTGGGAGGAGTACCATTATATTGCTTCAGGAGGTTGACGTGGCACAGCTGGGTTTTCCGCCGCCTATCTGGAGTCTCTATTACGTAGTTGTTATTATTCCTGCACTCTTTGACGCAGTAGGGTCCTGAAAACCTGTTTTGTAAAGGTGAACCTGGGATAGGGAAATAGGCAAGGACGAAGTCTCCCGGCTTGAATTTTCTTACTTTGCTGGTCTGGTCGTAATGAGTCTTCATTCTCACCTGGGCTTTCAATAGATTATCATGGGCAAAACGGTGGACTCTCTCTAGAATGTGTTGAAGGTTTTGAAGAAACTGGGGCACATTCTGATGCTCACTGAAGGTGGCATCTCTGAGAGAGTCTTTGAAAGCCTTAAGGGGAGTACGGCACTTACGGCCGTAGAGCATCTCATAAGGAGATACTCCTAGGGACTCATTGGGGAGACTTCTGAAAATACACATTATAAGGTCAATCTGCTTATCCCAATCCTTCGAGGTTTCACTACAAAACTTTTTCAAGAGTGCTTTGATGGTCTGATGACTACGTTCAAGAGAACCCTGTGAAGCAGGATGATAGGGGCTGGACAATACCTGTTTGATGTTGAACTCCTCCAGTGTCCTTTTGAAGAGATCACTGGTGAAGTTGGTACCACAGTCACTTTGAATCTCCCTGGGAAATCCGTATTGAGTGAAGATCTTCAATAGATGTTTTATAACCGTAGCAGCCGTGATGTTCTTCACTGGAACTGCTATGGGAAATCTGGTGGTAGGACACAGGATGGTTAGGATGTAGGCGTTACCTGAACTGGTCCGAGGTAAAGGACCAACACAGTCTATTATGAGTCTGTGGAAAGGTTCCGCAGGCACCTGTATGGGAATCAGTGGCGCTCTGGGAATGGAGATGTTCGGTTTGCCTGCCATCTGACATGTATGACACTGTTTTACGTACTGTTTGACGTTATTTACCATACCTGGCCAGTAGTAGTCTTGAGGAATCCCATGGTAAGTCTTGTTGAAGCCGTAGTGGGAGAATGCTCCGTGGGCCAGGTGTAGAATAGTGGGCCGCAGGCTGGTGGGAATCACAAGTTGTTCTATGTTGGCCCAATCATCCTCCTCCTTCAGTTTACTGGGTCTATATCTGCGGTAGAGCAAGTCGTTCTCTAGGAAGAACCCAGGAATACTGTCGGGTTGAGTCTCAGCCTGGAAAAACAATGGTGTTAAAGTAAGATCTTCCCTCTGCAACTTACGGAACTCCAACTTGGTCAGATGCGGGGGGAGTTTCTGAGGGTCTTGAGGGACAGCGGTAGCAGTAGAGTCAGCTGGCTGTGGACGTGCGGCTTGTGCACGGGTGGTCACGAGAACCGGAGGAGAAACTTCATCACTCTCTTGAACCTCTGCTGGAACATACTCTAGAATAGGGTTTAGTGGCACAGAGTTACACACCTGGGGTTTGTCCATGACGATCAGGTTGGTCGGTTGCAGGTCTTCTGCCAAGTCGTTGCCTAGGAGAAGTTGCACTCCAGGCATGGGAAAAGGCTTTTCCCTGACGGCGACTTGGACTTCCCCGTTCACGTAGGGACAATCCAGGTGGACTCTGGCGAGAGGGTATGGAGTGGTAGCAGTGAGGTCAGTGATGAAGACAGTTTCTCCGGTGTAGGTGATGTTGGGCACAGCCGACTTCAAGATGATCGATTGTAGAGCCGCTGTGTCCCTCAAGATCTTCAATTTGAAACGTCCCTCCGGATTTGAACCGTTGGCAGAGACAGTTCCAGTATACAGGTGGTTACTGAAAAGAGAAAGATCATTAACATCAACACCAACATTCATCACAGGCTTACCGGACTTAGGAGGAGTTGGTTTGGGTTTTTGTTGGTCAGTGGTTCCCTTGTATTGAGACTTACCACACTTGTCTATGGTATGTCCATAGAGTCTACAATACTTGCAGTACAGTTGTGAACCAGCTTGATCGGGGCTCACCTTCTCGTAACTGTACCACGACTTCTTACTGGAGGATGGTTCGGGTGTCAGCCGGTGGATGAGGCTGTAAGTGTCAGCCGACTTAGCACACTTCAGGTAGTCGGTTTCTTCTTTATCTGCTAAGTAGAGGCGGACAGGAGGCGGCACACGTCTCAAGAATTCTTCAACAAGCATCAGGTTGACGAGTTCTGTAAAAGTAGAGACATGTGCTGCTTCCAGCCATTTCATGAAATACCTCCGTTTCGTGTTAGCAAATTCAAGGAAGGTAGTGGTACTTGCCTTCAGGTGGTCACGGAATTTCCTTCTATAACTTTCGGTGGAAAGTAGGTAGGCGTCCAACACTGCTTGTTTCAGAGTGTGGTAGTCATTCTCAGACGCCAGAGTACTGAGTGTGACTGCAGCTCTACCTGTAAGATGGACTCTGAGAAGTGTGGCCCATTGGTCGACAGGCCAACTGAGTTGATTAGCAAGGGTTTCAAAGGTGGTGAAAAACACATCAACTTCTGCTTCTACAAAGGATGGCATTAACTTACTTGCATGTGATATATTAAAACTGACGGGAAGATTGGCAGTAGCTTGCTGGCGTTGAGTGAAGTGTGAAGTTTCCAAGGCGATTTCGCGTTGACGACACTCTAGAGCCAGAGTCGCTTGTTGCTTGTCATGTTCGCGTTGCATCTCTAACTCGCGTTGTTTGGTTTCGAGCTGTAAGCGTTCCCGCTCCTGGAGTGTTTCAAGCTGTACTCGTTCACGTTCACGGAGTAATGTGACCTCACGTTCGTGTTCTTCTCTCCTCAAAGCAGCTTCGCGTTCTCTGAGGGTGATTTCTCGTTCTTGTTCTCCTCTCCTCAAAGCAGCCTCGCGTTCTTGTTCTTCCCTTCTTATGGCAGCTGCTTCCCTTTGCTGCTCACGCTCAATCTTGGCCAGCTCTAGTTTGAGTTTCAGCGTTGCCAAATCAGATTTATCTGCAATATAGTAGGTTTCATGAGTTTCAGAGTCTATCTTACCTTGCTCTAAATAGTAATCCAGCAACAGGTTGTGTAGGTCATTTTTGTTGGCTTGGTAGGGAACTTCTAGTTGATACTCATGTGCAAGAGTTTGTAATTCAGTCTTCTTGGCACGACTTAAAGTCCCTATTTCACCTGCTGGATTTGTACGGAAAGCTTGGAGACGAAACATGGTGAAATTAGCAAATAAAGGTACACGAATATTCAATAGTGAATGTCAGAAACAGGACAACGTGGCAACTGGTACCTATCCTGTGAGATCTTTAACAATTAAAGTTAAGTAAAAGATGTTAAATGATTAAATTAAATCAAGGGCGCAGGAAATCTTGTACCCGGTACTCATGTAAGAGGATAAGGGCAAGAAAATCCTACTAACAAATGAAACTGAGTTTCGAAAACAAATGAAACAATTAAATGCCTCAAAAGTAAAATTGGTAGTCCAAGGATGTAGGCATACCTTGCCAAGTCTCTATAGGACATAAAGCAAGTTTTTCCTACTGAATTTAATATGATACTTACAGAATTAGCGAACTTTTGTGCTCTGAAAAGTAAGCTAATTCCCTACCGTTGTATGTATCATCATCTCTGACTGACGTGTAGGGGTGCGAGGTGTCAACTGGTGACGAGAACTGCTGCTGAGGTCCCAATTCAGCAACTAAAGTTCGAGCTAGAGGAACTATGGCCCTCTTTGTCCTCCTACAGTCAGATTGCAGAAGATTGGGTACTCTTGACCCGGGGCAGACCACAGTACCAGGGTACCAATATGATGATCTGTCAAAATGAGAAATATTCAAGGGACAAAGATGGTAAACACGAGTAATAACACGGAGGGAGAGATGACCAATTAAGAGTATGACTGCGGCCTACAGTCACCATGTAATCCAAAGTTGTCTCACCTTCACTATATGTTACTCTCGTAATGCACAATACACCGCACCTTATAAAAATGAAATTGAATATGAAAAATAGTAAAGCTACGTTAACAAAGTTAAATACGCTTACCATAAATTACCACTTGACACCAGTACCTGAGTGAAGCTCCTAGGACAGGCCCCCATATAACTTGTGACGGTAACGCGTTGGTGTTCGGCTGTTTAAGGCTAGGGGTATGGCCTCGTCACATAGTTATAAAAAAAAATAGAAAAAACTGGAACTTCGTCTGTGGTAAGGTAAGGAGAAGACACACAAAACACAAGTAAACTTTAACAATGAAATTTTAATTACGTTAAATAAATCAAAACATGAAAAAATGGACAAACAAATTTGTATAATAAAATCAATCAATCAAAATAATAAGAATAATTAAATGACACAATGAAAAGTTACGTTAAGACAAAATAACAAGAAGTGCAATACAAAAGTAAATGTAGGTGCTGGAATATTGGCTTTAAGCTACCACCTCTCTCAGTATACGCTTACGTCTAGCCGGGAGAAGTGTTAACTGTGGAAGCACTGAATATTCTGAGGTCTGAGGTCGTGGCGACCCCAGACATCAAGTAGTATGGGGGGGGCGAGTGCAGTTGCAGCCAGACCGGCGACCAATCAGCGGAGCCGGTAGTAAGACAGGTAGTTTGGCGGTTTGAGTCCGAGCAGGTGTCCCTGGCTGCATACGTTTTGCTCTCTGGCAAACCTTGCTGGTGTTGTTGTCACATTTTTTATTCAAAAGAAAGTAAGCGTTCACTGTTTATTTCATAATTCACCATTTAGTAAAGAATAGAGTAGTATCTAAACTCTATCTCCACGTTACACTGAGTGTTCGTTTACAGATACCTTATATATTCATTTATATATATGAACTAAGTAAGGGGGGGGGGGACTGTACATTTTTTTGGCATAGTCTGCTGTGTGTGTGCTTCGATTTGTAATATCACTTATGCAGACGAAGAGTCACAATAACGTGGCTGAAATATGTTGACCAAACCTCACACTAGAAGGTGAAGGGACGACGACGTTTCGGTCCGTCCTGGACCATTCTCAGGTTGATTGTGAATGGTCCAGGTCACAATCGACTTGAGAATGGTCCAGGACGGACCGAAACGTCGTCGTCCCTTCACTTACTAGTGTGTGAATTGGTCAACATTATTCACATAGTTCATGAACAACTTGTCTGTTTCTTCGACGTTCAAGTTCTCTATCAAAGTGCTAATTTCTTTATCGCATTGTGAATGAACTATATCTTGAATGTATGGGTTTAATACTAATAAAGTGTACTATGAACAAGGGACTATAAGGAAATATTGAGGGCATAAGATGGCACTGTTCTCCAGTTAAGTCAGGTGTGACAAGCGGTTGAGATACATTTAGCTCATCATAGTTCAGTAGGTAAGGTGTATGTTTAGGGAGTCTAGGGATATTAGTATATAAATATAAGCATCAAGTACTTACAAGTATATAAGTACTTGATGCTTAAGATATATCAGTAATGAGTCTGCTAATTCTGGCAGCATAACTCAGATGACGCTGGCAACGTTCTGGTAACGTCCTGACAACGTTCTGACACCGTTCTGGCAACGTTTTGGCAACTCTCATGTAATGTCCTGGTAATGTTTTGACAATGTCATGGCAACGTTCTGGCAATGTCCTGCCAACCTTCTAACGTGTTTGGAACGTTCTGGCAATGTCCTATCAACGTTTTGGCAACGTCCTAGCTAAGTTCTGGCAATGTATGGGCAAGTATCTCGAATACCTGGATTATGGTACCGGCAACTTCCAAAGTGTGTAAGTTAGGCAGAGTTACTGGTTTAAACACCATGTTATCAGGGATCATTCAGCAGTAGTGCAGAACGAGAAAAGTTAAGTATTTTCTTGTATTCTAATAAGTCTCAAACGTTCTCTACTTGTCTACTAAGTAGACCTTAGTAGACTAAGGTTCTACTTATGACATATAATAAGTAGACCTAGAAAAATTTGGTAAATTTCAGAAAATATGTTGAGTAGAAAGAAAAGCCTTGAATTTAATAACTGCAGCATATACATGCAGGTGTACTCACCTATTTGTGCTTGCGGGGGTTGATCTCTGGCTCTTTGGTCCCGCCTCTCAACCGTCAATCAATAGGTAAAGGTGTGTGTGTGCGCGGCCAGCTGCCCTCCTAGCATGGTATGAGGCGAGTGTCATGTGTCATGTGGCGCATGCACACAGGAGCTGCATTCCGTTATATTCCGCTATTTATCAATAAAATTCATGCTTGTGTAAATATTGAGGGTCTATAGTGAAGACATTTTTTTCGATTTTGATTCACTCTTTTTTTGTAATATGGGTCTTTTTCGTTATTCAAAAAGATGCTGGTGATAACTAGTGTGAGGATGGTGCTGATGACTACTGTCTGCAACATCTCCACATTAAATGTCAAAGTGTTCACCCACGGTGAGATATATATGACCTTGACCTTATTATCAACCACACTCTCTCTTAACGCTTAGCAGTCAACTCCATCAACACCTGAAGCTTCAGTCTCCGTCAACACCTGAAGCTTTAGACTCCATCAACACCTGAAGGATCAAACTCCTTAAACCTCTCAATATATTTCTCGCGCGTAGTTCACTTCCAACCAGAATATAAATCTTTTCATGTTAAAAAAAAAAAATTGTATCGAACACCATTAATGGAACTGACATGCATTCACTTTCAATGCTGGTTTGAAGGACAACAAAAAATTGGATTCTTTTTGATATTCCGAACCAACTTCTTCTTCCTAAATCCCTTTTGACCGATCTGATTTAATGAGTGGCTGCATTCAAGACTCGCTTGAAAGCGACGTATTCAAAGTATTTCCTGCGTATTTTGGGGGTTTCCTCAAGCAGTCGTATTATTTTTTCTCTCCTAATGACCCCTCTCCTGCTGAACGCAGTCCTCGTGGGGGACGTTTTAATCGACTTCTTCTTAGAAAAATATTCCTGCCTTTCTTTAGACATTGTCAAGTTATCTCAATGAATAATTTTATTTTGGCGTGACTCCCCGTATGATAGTTCCATATTTAGCTGTTAGAAACCATGGTATATTCATTAGAATCGAAGCTACACTTCTCAGGAACGAGGCTACAGCTGTTTGGAGCTAGAGGCACTGCTTTCTTTGGAAGCAATCCCGACCCCACACATGTTAAACACGTACCCGACAGCAATTAGTGTGAAAAACTGGGAGAAGCGAAAGATACGTGCCTGTCCTCCAACCTCAGACAGTCAGACAGACAATTATATTTATAGATATAGAGACATTTATCCACTCAGTCTCAAGTGGAAGTTTGAGACTCATTTGTGACTCAGTGGATGCTAGAAAAGGTGTCAATGTCAATGCTCAGTCAATGTTCGATCCTGCAGTCACAAATGAGTACACACACTGGAAAAGAAAAACTGGAAAAGTTTTCCAGAAAACTGGAAAAGGTTCAAAGGTTTGCCACCAGACTAGTACCCAGGCTGAGAGGTATGAGCTACGAGAAGAGACTACGGGAATTAAACCTCACGTCGCTGGAAGACAGAAGAGTTAGAGAGGGACATGATCACCATATACAAGATCCTCAAAGGACTTGATAGGGTAGATAAAGACACACACAAAATGGTACATCACATTTATGGTCCCAAAATGAATACAAACAGGAACTCTCACACAAAAACTCAAGCATCAATATGTAAAAAAAAAAAAAAAAATGTACACCTTAAACCAGGAGCCAGATACAAACAAGAGGATTACAGTGTTGGCAAAACTTCCCTCTTTTCTGTAATCAAACACGGAGAGACGACCGGATGTGAAAGGTACTTTGTACTATTGCTCTTAAGAGAGAATTGACCGCGTTTTATTTGCAGTTCCACATTGAATTCGTCTTTAGTTCACATTTAACAAAAACAAAATATCAACTGAGTACCTATATAAGTTATTGTATCAACAGTCTCTAAGAAAACATTACATACAAGTTGAAAGTCTTGAGGTCAGGAAATCCTCCAAATTCACAAAAGTCACGTTTATCGTAAAAAAAAAATCAATGTCAGGAGGAACATTGCGAAGGTAAAACAATTCTTGTCTCTCGACCATAAGAGAAAAATCTATATACGAGGACCCTAGATAGTACTACGTCGCTCGCTCTTTTCCCTCCCCTTGAGAGAACAGAAGCTGTTGGGGATTAAAAAAACAAAACGAAATTCCAATAATGCAGAAGACAGACTCGAGACGGGAAAAACACACACACACACACACACACACACACCGTTCACAAAGCAATCTGTTTAAGTACCAATGAGATCAAGCCTGGCCCCAGAGACGACACTATAGCAATGATATATTCCAAGATTTATAACCCTGAGTACCAGAAAAAATATATATGTGGGATCTCCGCCCAATCCGCATGGGGGTGGTCGGTAAAGCGACGGTTTCGCTTCATGTAGGTCGGCGTTCAATCCCTCGACCGACTTGTAAATAGTCGTCATTTTCTTATAAATAGACGTCGTTTTCTTTATTTATAAGAAAATTACGTCAATTTATAAGACAATTACATCTATTTATAAGAAAATTACGTCTATTTAGTCTATTTATAAGACTATTTATGTCTTATAAATAGACGTAATTTTCTTTTATAAATATAATTGTACCTAAGCAGGTCTATTTATAAGACAAAATGTCTGTCCAAGGATGTGATACCAGACTGTTGTGGTTAGCCTCTCGCAACATTCTATGGTGATCTGTAGTTGTAAGGGGGAGTGTCATAGGGTGAACAACTGATTTAAGGATATATATATATATATATATATATATATATATATATATATATATATATATATATATATATATATATATATATATATATATATATATATATATATATATATATGCAACAATGATCACAAAAACACTGATCCAAGTATGCAGAATAACCACATATGAAAAATAGAAAATGCTTTAACGCGTTTTCGGCTAATTCGCCTTCATCAGAGCAAAGTAGAATCATTCTACTTTGCTCTGATGAAGGCGAATTAGCCGAAAACGCGTTAAAGCATTTTCTATTTTCATATGTGGTTATTCTGCATATATATATATATATATATATATATATATATATATATATATATATATATATATATATATATATATATATATATACATATATATATTTATATTCCGCAGTTCTACCTACAGAGTCACCAGCACCCACAATAGAGAACAACTCCAGAGGCACTACTCTCCTGCCCAGCTCTCCTGTGATTTTGATCATGTTAAAATACATGGTAAAATACATGCTAATATAAATGTTAATATACACTAATTAACAGTCATGGGCGCGTCAGAAAGGTGATAAGTAACTGTAAATTTGCATCTTTTAAATATCATGGAATAATGAAATCTGAACTGGTCTTTTGTTGACTATGCTGTTATGGTGTATGGTGGTGGTGTAGTGAGGCAGCCATGTTATGGTGTCTGGTGGTGGTGTAGTGTGGCAGCCATGTTATGGTGTCTGGTGGTGGTGTAGTGAGGCAGCCATGTTATGGTGTCTGGTGGTGGTGTAGTGTGGTAGCCATGTTATGGTGTCTGGTGGTGGTGTAGTGAGGCAGCCATGTTATGGTGTCTGGTGGTGGTGTAGTGTGGCAGCCATGTTATGGTGTCTGGTGGTGGTGGTGTAGTGTGGTAGCCATGTTATGGTGTCTGGTGGTGGTGGTGTAGTGAGGTAGCCATGTTATGGTGTCTGGTGGTGGTGTAGTGTGGTAGCCATGTTATGGTGTCTGGTGGTGGTGTAGTGTGGCAGCCATGTTATGGTGTCTGGTGGTGGTGTAGTGTGGTAGCCAAGTTATGGTGTCTGGTGGTGGTGTAGTGTGGCAGCCATGTTATGGTGTCTGGTGGTGGTGTAGTGTGGTAGCCATGTTATGGTGTCTGGTGGTGGTGTAGTGTGGCAGCCATGTTATGGTGTCTGGTGGTGGTGTAGTGTGGTAGCCATGTTATGGTGTCTGGTGGTGGTGTAGTGTGGTAGCCATGTTATGGTGTCTGGTGGTGGTGTAGTGTGGTAGCCATGTTATGGTGTCTGGTGGTGGTGTAGTGTGGTAGCCATGTTATGGTGTCTGGTGGTGGTGTAGTGTGGTAGCCATGTTATGGTGTCTGGTGGGGGTGGTGTAGTGAGGCAGCCATGTTATGGTGTCTGGTGGGGGTGGTGTAGTGTGGTAGTCATGTTATGGTGTCTGGTGGTGGTGTAGTGTGGTAGCCATGTTATGGTGTCTGGTGGTGGTGTAGTGTGGCAGCCATGTTATGGTGTCTGGTGGTGGTGTAGTGTGGTAGCCATGTTATGGTGTCTGGTGGTGGTGTATAGCCATGTGTCTGGTGGTGGTGTAGTGTGGTAGCCATGTTATGGTGTCTGGTGGTGGTGTAGTGTGGTAGCCATGTTATGGTGTCTGGTGGTGGTGTAGTGTGGTAGCCATGTTATGGTGTCTGGTGGTGGTGTAGTGTGGTAGCCATGTTATGGTGTCTGGTGGTGGTGTAGTGTGGTAGCCATGTTATGGTGTCTGGTGGTGGTGTAGTGTGGCAGCCATGTTATGGTGTCTGGTGGTGGTGTAGTGTGGTAGCCATGTTATGGTGTCTGCCATGTTATGGTGTCTGGGTGTGTAGTGTGGTAGCCATGTTATGGTGTCTGGTGGTGGTGTAGTGTGGTAGCCATGTTATGGTGTCTGGTGGTGGTGTAGTGTGGTAGCCATGTTATGGTGTCTGGTGGTGGTGTAGTGTGGTAGCCATGTTATGGTGTCTGGTGGTGTAGTGTGTGTAGTGTAGCCATGTTATGGTGTCTGGTGGTGGTGTAGTGTGGTAGCCATGTTATGGTGTCTGGTGGTGGTGTAGTGTGGTAGCCATGTTATGGTGTCTGGTGGTGTAGTGTGGTAGCCATGTTATGGTGTTGGTGGTGTAGTGTGGTAGCCATGGTGGTGTGTAGTGTGGTAGCCATGTTATGGTGTCTGGTGTGTGGTGTAGTGTGGTAGCCATGTTATGGTGTCTGGTGGTGGTGTAGTGTGGTAGCCATGTTATGGTGTCTGGTGGTGGTGTAGTGTGGTAGCCATGTTATGGTGTCTGGTGGTGGTGTAGTGTGGTAGCCATGTTATGGTGTCTGGTGGTGGTGTAGTGTGGTAGTCATGTTATGGTGTCTGGTGGTGGTGTAGTGTGGTAGCCATGTTATGGTGTCTGGTGGTGGTGTAGTGTGGTAGCCATGTTATGGTGTCTGGTGGTGGTGGTGTAGTGTGGCAGCCATGTTATGGTGTCTGGTGGTGGGTGTAGTGTGGTAGGTTATGGTGTCTGGTGGTGGTGTAGTGTGGTAGCCATGTTATGGTGTCTGGTGGTGGTGTGTGGTGTAGTGTGTAGTGGGGCAGCCATGTTATGGTGTCTGGTGGTGGTGTAGTGTGGTAGCCATGTTATGGTGTCTGGTGGTGGTGTAGTGTGGTGTAGTGTGGTAGCCATGTTATGGTGTCTGGTGGTGGTGTAGTGTGGTAGCCATGTTATGGTGTCTGGTGGTGGTGTAGTGTGGTAGCCATGTTATGGTGTCTGGTGGTGGTGTAGTGTGGTAGCCATGTTATGGTGTCTGGTGGTGGTGTAGTGTGGTAGCCATGTTATGGTGTCTGGTGGTGGTAGTGTTATGGTGTCTGGTGGGGGTGTGTAGTGAGGCAGCCATGTTATGGTGTCTGGTGGGGGTGGTGTAGTGAGGTAGCCATGTTTTGGTGTCTGGTGGTGGTGTAGTGTGGTAGCCATGTGTAGTGTGGCAGCCATGTTATGGTGTCTGGTGGTGGTGTAGTGTGGTAGCCATGTTATGGTGTCTGGTGGTGGTGTAGTGTGGCAGCCATGTTATGGTGTCTGGTGGTGGTGTAGTGTGGTAGCCATGTTATGGTGTCTGGTGGTGGTGTAGTGTGGCAGCCATGTTATGGTGTCTGGTGGTGGTGTAGTGTGGTAGCCATGTTATGGTGTCTGGTGGTGGTGTAGTGTGGTAGCCATGTTATGGTGTCTGGTGGTGGTGTAGTGTGGTAGCCATGTGTGTGGTGTGGTGGTGGTGTAGTGTGGTAGCCATGTTATGGTGTCTGGTGGTGGTGGTGTAGTGTGGTAGCCATGTTATGGTGTCTGGTGGGGGTGGTGTAGTGTGGTAGCCATGTTATGGTGTCTGGTGGTGGTGTAGTGTGGCCATGGTGGTGTAGTGAGGCAGCCATGTGTATGGTAGCCATGTGGTGTCTGGTGGTGGTGGTGGTGTAGTGTGGTAGCCATGTTATGGTGTCTGGTGGTGGTGTAGTGTGGCAGCCATGTTATGGTGTCTGGTGGTGGTGTAGTGTAGTGGCAGCCATGTTATGGTGTCTGGTGGTGGTGTAGTGTGGTAGCCATGTTATGGTGTCTGGTGGTGGTGTAGTGTGGCAGCCATGTTATGGTGTCTGGTGGTGGTGTAGTGTGGCAGCCATGTTATGGTGTCTGGTGGTGGTGGTGTAGTGTGGCAGCCATGTTATGGTGTCTGGTGGTGGTGTAGTGTGGTAGCCATGTTATGGTGTCTGGTGGTGGTGTAGTGTGGTAGCCATGTTATGGTGTCTGGTGGTGGTGTAGTGTGGTAGCCATGTTATGGTGTCTGGTGGTGGTGTAGTGTGGTAGCCATGTTATGGTGTCTGGTGGTGGTGTAGTGTGGTAGCCATGTTATGGTGTCTGGTGGTGTGTAGTGTGGTAGCCATGTTATGGTGTCTGGTGGTGGTGTAGTGTGGTAGCCATGTTATGGTGTCTGGTGGGGGTGGTGTAGTGTGGTAGTCATGTTATGGTGTCTGGTGGTGGTGTAGTGTGGTAGCCATGTTATGGTGTCTGGTGGTGGTGTAGTGTGGTAGCCATGTTATGGTGTCTGGTGGTGGTGTAGTGTGGTGTAGTGTGGCCATGTTATGGTGTCTGGTGGTGGTGTAGTGTGGTAGCCATGTTATGGTGTCTGGTGGTGGTGTAGTGTGGTAGCCATGTTATGGTGTCTGGTGGTGGTGGTGTAGTGTGGTAGCCATGTTATGGTGTCTGGTGGTGGTGTAGTGTGGTAGCCATGTTATGGTGTCTGGTGGTGGTGTAGTGTGGTAGCCATGTTATGGTGTCTGGTGGTGGTGTAGTGTGGTAGCCATGTTATGGTGTCTGGTGGTGGTGTAGTGTGGTAGCCATGTTATGGTGTCTGGTGGTGGTGTAGTGTGGTAGCCATGTTATGGTGTCTGGTGGTGGTGTAGTGTGGTAGCCATGTTATGGTGTCTGGTGGTGGTGTAGTGTGGTAGCCATGTTATGGTGTCTGGTGGTGGTGTAGTGTGGTAGCCATGTTATGGTGTCTGGTGGTGGTGTAGTGTGGTAGCCATGTTATGGTGTCTGGTGGGTGGTGGTGTAGTGTGGTAGCCATGTTATGGTGTCTGGTGTGGTGGTGTAGTGTGGTAGCCATGTTATGGTGTCTGGTGGTGGTGTAGTGTGGTAGCCATGTTATGGTGTCTGGTGGTGGTGTAGTGTGGTAGCCATGTTATGGTGTCTGGTGTCTGGTGGTGGTGTAGTGAGGCAGCCATGTTATGGTGTCTGGTGAGGTAGCCATGTTATGGGTGGTGTAGTGTGGTAGCCATGTTATGGTGTCTGGTGGTGGTGTAGTGTGGTAGCCATGTTATGGTGTCTGGTGGTGTGTAGGTGTAGTGTGGGTCTGGTGGTGGTGTAGTGTGGCAGCCATGTTATGGTGTCTGGTGGTGGTGTAGTGTGGTAGCCATGTTATGGTGTCTGGTGGTGGTGTAGTGTGGCAGCCATGTTATGGTGTCTGGTGGTGGTGTAGTGTGGTAGCCATGTTATGGTGTCTGGTGGTGGTGTAGTGTGGTAGCCATGTTATGGTGTCTGGTGGTGGTGTAGTGTGGTAGCCATGTTATGGTGTCTGGTGGTGGTGTAGTGTGGCAGCCATGTTATGGTGTCTGGTGGTGGTGTATGGTGTGGTGGTAGCCATGTTATGGTGTCTGGTGGTGGTGGTGTAGTGTGGTAGCCATGTTATGGTGTCTGGCGGTGGTGGTGGTGGTGTAGTGTGGTAGCCATGTTATGGTGTCTGGTGGTGGTGGTGGTGTAGTGTGGTAGCCATGTTATGGTGTCTGGTGGTGGTGTAGTGTGGTAGCCATGTTATGGTGTCTGGTGGTGGTGTAGTGTGGTAGCCATGTTATGGTGTCTGGTGGTGGTGTAGTGTGGTAGCCATGTTATGGTGTCTGGTGGGGGTGGTGTAGTGAGGCAGCCATGTTATGGTGTCTGGTGGGGGTGGTGTAGTGAGGTAGCCATGTTATGGTGTCTGGTGGTGGTGTAGTGTGGTAGCCATGTTATGGTGTCTGGTGGTGGTGTAGTGTGGTAGCCATGTTATGGTGTCTGGTGGTGGTGTAGTGTGGTAGCCATGTTATGGTGTCTGGTGGTGGTGTAGTGTGGCAGCCATGTTATGGTGTCTGGTGGTGGTGTAGTGTGGTAGCCATGTTATGGTGTCTGGTGGTGGTGTAGTGTGGCAGCCATGTTATGGTGTCTGGTGGTGGTGTAGTGTGGTAGCCATGTTATGGTGTCTGGTGGTGGTGTAGTGTGGTAGCCATGTTATGGTGTCTGGTGGTGGTGTAGTGTGGTAGCCATGTTATGGTGTCTGGTGGTGGTGTAGTGTGGTAGCCATGTTATGGTGTCTGGTGGTGGTGTAGTGTGGCAGCCATGTTATGGTGTCTGGTGGGGGTGGTGTAGTGTGGCAGCCATGTTATGGTGTCTGGTGGTGGTGTAGTGTGGTAGCCATGTTATGGTGTCTGGTGGTGGTGGTGTAGTGTGGTAGCCATGTTATGGTGTCTGGTGGTGGTGGTGTAGTGTGGCAGCCATGTTATGGTGTCTGGTGGTGGTGGTGTAGTGGGGCAGCCATGTTATGGTGTCTGGTGGTGGTGTAGTGGGGCAGCCATGTTATGGTGTCTGGTGGTGGTGTAGTGGGGCAGCCATGTTATGGTGT
>NW_025557558.1:0-7500 GCF_020424385.1 Procambarus clarkii
TTCTTCTCTCATTTCTGCCCAATCTGGAAATTCGAGGTTTTCCAGCAGTCGTGTAAATGCCGCGTCTGAGAAGTCCCCTGTGAATTAAAAGCAAATTGGCTGTAACCTTATTTTAGCGGCTCTTCCTTCTTCTGAAACTTATGTTTAGACTGATAGTCTTTAACTCCGCGCTTTCTTTCTTCAGACTTTCTTCCGCGAAAGTCTAGGGCGCTTTCTCCTGATAGTTCACTTACCGCGAAACTTTCCGATCTCCTTGAAGAAATCAAACGCTTGATTTTCTTGTTTATGTGTGTTTCTGCTTTTTGTTTTTTGAGTAATATTAAGGTATGTGGATTGAAGTGTTCATGTAATTTATTCCACTGACTCGGTATTTATCAGTTAATTTGAGTCTCCATTAAAACCTACAGGCTGTAGTAGCACCTTTATTAAACCCACAGGCTATAGTAGTACCTTTATTAAACCCACAGGCTATAGTAGTACCTTTATTAAACCCACAGGCTGTAGTAGAACCCTTCGTTAAAGCCTCATATTGCAGTAGAACCCATTGTTAAACCGTCAGAATGCAGTAGAACGCATTTTTAAATCCTCTAGATAGCAATAGACCTCCTCGTTTGCAACACATCATCCTGCTTTAGAGAGTACTTTTTGTAACTGTGTGCAACAGAGTACAAACAGTGACGTACTAAGCAAATTAGATAGTCGAACTTTGTACTATTCACTTTATAAGAGTCCGACAAATATGAAGCTAAAAACAAACTGAAATATTCCTCAGGCCTAGTATAGTACACATGTGTACTATATTAGGCCTCAGATAGCGTGTATTAGGCCTAGGGAGGCTAGGTTAGTTTGCTTTGTCTTTGCAACATAAGTAGAACATCGTTTTCCGGTTTGTCCAAATTCAGCATTAGATATTTCTACTTTCTAATTGCGTTGTATGTCAGTATATGTACTATGGTCCTCATCCTTCCTATAAGTACTACCGAAACAGGAGGATGAGCTGTCGTTTAACCTTCAAGGTTGCACATTACCTTTTCGTTAAGCCCCAGACCGCAGTAGAACCTTTCGTTAAACCCCCCTGGGATGCAGTAGGACCCTTCGTTATAAACTCACGTTGCAGTAGAACCTTTTCATTAAACCACTGAGATCACAGTAAAACCTTTTCATTAAACCACTGAGATCACAGTAAAACCTTTTCATTAAACCACTGAGATCACAGTAAAACCTTTTCATTAAACCACTTAGATCACAGTAAAACCTTTCATTAAACACCCCCAGGCTGCAGTAGAACCTTCGTTAGCCTACTTCCCCCTTCCCCACCACGTTAAACCCCCCCCCCCCCGCCCCCCCCCGCCCCCCCCCCATACCTGGGGGTATATACTTCACAGACCAAATCACTTGCATTGTTACGCGAGCGGGAACTGCGGAGTCAGACAATGGTGGCATTGGCTGCGAGTCGTGTCCTTCCTGGGGAAAGCAGTTGTCGATGAAATTTTAATTGCTCATTACCCGAGGAGAGGGAACTTGGAATTTTTTTTTTTTTTTTCTATATTTTGTTTTTGTGGCTTATTTTTTTTTGTAACAAAAACATTTTGCATTGTCGATTGGAGTAATAATCGATTTATTTATGGCTATTTTTTAATTAGAGAAAATGACTTTGTTTTTTCTTTGTTTCCGGTGATGTATAGGATAGTCTCACTGTACTAAGGAAGGAGATTTTAAATGGAGACTTACCGCGTAGATTGAAATGTAGATTAATCAGAGAGCAAAGAGCTGGGGGCCGGTACATTAACCTCTTGTGGTTTGGAGAGGCGGGAGTAATTCCGGAGAGCTCAGCCTCTGGAATTACAGCTAGATAAGCACTTACACAGTCACTGGGAACCTCAACATGGGGGGTTGGTTTTGCTCAAGAGCCGGACCAACGTCCACAGTGCCAGGAGGTCGTTGTTATAGAGTTTGCTGCAGTGCGGGAGGGAGGGATGGAGGGGAAAGAGGTAGAGAAGGAGGGAGGGAGGGATGGAGGAAAGTTATCAAGGAGGGGAAGTAAGAAAGGAAGGAGGTAGGAAGGGCCAGAGGGAAGGAGAGAGAGAGAGAGAAGAAAAATTTACGGGCTCGCTATAGCCCGTGCTACATGGACATTTGGTTCTGAGTGGCTAAGTTTAAAACAAAAACAAACAACGAGTGAAGCAAGAAAACAGGAAACTATGTAAAGAAAGAAGTTGACCGAAAGCACAGATAAAGGATGATAAAGAAGGAGAGATAGAGGAACACAGAAGACGATTACACAATCGCTGTTTTCACTCATATTTACGGTATAAAAAATTGTAATTAAAAACTCCAAATTTGTGCAATCACCCTTAATTCCGCTCACAAATAATGCTCATGAGTCATATTTCCGATAGGCATCGTATTTTGAAGACCGCCGGACAATTTAGGCAAAATATGACTAACCAGCAAACATTGTCTCGTTTTCAAACCCGTTTAAAACGTCACATTATTGTTTTAATTAAGTTTTAATGAGAGAGAGAGAGAGAGAGAGAGAGAGAGAGAGAGAGAGAGAGAGAGAGAGAGAGAGAGAGAGAGAGAGAGAGAGAGAGAGAGAGAGAGAGAGAGAGAAGGAGAGAGACAGAGGCAGAGAAGATGAGAAACAGAGAGAAACGAGTGAGAGAGAAAAATAGTCTGTGAGAGAGAAGGATAGAGATAAAAGAGAGAGAGATAGATAGACAGAATATTTTATTCTATCTGCCCAATCGTCCCAATTCAGTGAGGCGATCGGAGTAGAAAGAACCCCACTTTTTTTTTTGGGGGGGGGGTAAAAGAAGATGGAGAAGCACAGGAGACGGGAGAAGTGACGAGGATTCGATCCTGTGCTCTGGGTACTCCGAAACAAACGCCTTAGACGATTGGGCCACGACATGAAAGGATTGCAACCTCGAATATAACTTTAGTTGTTATTTTCCCGTAATTGTTTTGTTTGGCTATTTTCGCTTTCTCCCTTACTTTCTATTTCGGTTTCTTTCATCTTTCTCATCTCTCTTTGGTTCTCCCGTTCATCTTATTCTCCTCTTCTCCCTCATCCTTGTCTTGTGTTATCTCTCCGCCCCAACTGTCTCACTCTACATTATCTCTCCCCCCCCCCTGTTATCTCGTCCACCTCTATCTCCCCTCTCCATCGTCCCCCCCCCCTCCCTCCCACGCTATATGCTCAAGTGTTTGGTTTATAGGCCTCGTTAGGCAATTCAACTATGCCTTAATTACCCGTTCTGATATACAGTAAAGCCTGGTTAATCTTGGCCTGAAGGGGAGAGTAGGCATGGATAGGATGGGGGGAGGGATTATGGGGGGTGGAGAAGTGGAGAGAGGGATGGAAGGATGGAAAAGTGAAGGAAGGGTTTCGTTCTTGTATATTTTCAATCTCTGTGTATTACCTTTCTTATAGTTACCATCCCTTCCATGCCTCTGATCTCTTCCTCTTCTAGTACCTCTGATGTCCTCTTTTTCTCTTCTAGTACCTCTGATGTCCTCTCTTTCTCTCCTAGTACCTCTGATGTCCTCTCTTTCTCTCCTAGTACCTCTGATGTCCTCTCTTTCTCTCCTAGTACCTCTGATGTCCTCTCTTTCTCTCCTAGTACCTCTGATGTCCTCTTTTTCTCTCCTAGTACCTCTGATGTCCTCTCTTTCTCTCCTAGTACCTCTGATGTCCTCTTTTTCTCTCCTAGTACCTCTGATGTCCTCTTTTTCTCTCCTAGTACCTCTGATGTCCTCTCTTTCTCTCCTAGTATCTCTGATGTCCTCTTTTTCTCTTCTAGTACCTCTGATGTCCTCTCTTTCTCTCCTAGTACCTCTGATGTCCTCTCTTTCTCTCCTAGCGCCTCTGATGTCCTCTCTTTCTCTCCTAGTACCTCTGATGTCCTCTTTTTCTCTTCTAGTACCTCTGATGTCCTCTCTTTCACTCCTAGTACCTCTGATGTCCTCTCTTTCTCTCCTAGCGCCTCTGGCCACTTCTATCTGCTCTTGTCTTCTCTTCTTTCCCCTTTCTCTTAACACATCCTCTTCTTTTTCCCCCTCTTTCTCTAATCCTCCTTTCTCCCTTTCGTATCTTACTTCATTTTTCTAGCGTCTCTCACCCTTTCCTTCCATCCCTCCCTCACCTCTCACTATACTCTCTGGCTAAGGTAATCGGGGATTCGCTTATTACACTTTCCGATAGTGAATGGGTAATTAGAGTGGGTTACCTTGAGGTTCCCTTGAGGTGCTTCCGGGGCTTAGCGTCCCCGCGGCCCGGTCGTCGACCAGGCCTCCTGGTTTACAGTCCTACATTTTATGTAGGACTGCATTTTATGCAGTGGGTATCTGGGTTGTTACTTAACTAGAGTGTGAAAAGCATTACTTCGTGTCCTGTGCCCCCCTTTTTTTCCACAGGGGGGGGGGGGGGGGTACAGGAACCAGCGACGTCTGACTCCTGTTAGTAGACTGAAAGCTTCCCCTTCCCATAGCTCATATTAAGCCGTACCCCAACTTGTTTCCCCTGGAACACGAACCACCAGTCGGTTAACAACCAATCCCCCAGAAGCTGCTGGGTGAACTGGAGCGAACTCTGGGGTCGCCTAATGCGGTGATTTCCGGGAACTTGTTTTTTGTCATGTGTTTAAAAATAGGCCTATGGATGGCGGTATGGTCCCTACAGTTTACGCTTCGATTATGTTATACTTGCTGTAATTAAAAATAAAGTTAGAAAAGGCATAATGCAGTTCTCAGGAGAAGGCGCTAAGCCAATGCGACTGTGTAGCATTTTAAAAGTATGTGAGGACAAGCATTACACAACTCGTCCTCAGACCAAGTCCATTCCATCCAGCGGTCGACCCCAAAGACGCGTTCATCAATTATAACATGCTGTTCACTCAAAATAGGAATTTTCTCAAATGTAAATTAAGATGGCGAGAGGCAGTATATATATATTGCAACGAGATGCAGCATATATTAGCATACTGCGCATATTTAGGCTCTGGTTAGGTTAGGTGTTTAGGTTCTGTTGGCGATTATTTGTATTTGTAGTACGTGGGTGAAGCATTTACAGCGTTGTGGTTCGAACAAAACTCGTCAGCGAGGCACCTTCCGAAAAGTGTTCGAACGTCATTAGTAGTGATTCGTGTGTAAACCGTTTTTCATTCATAAATAGGGGTTTGGCGGGTGCATGGAATGGACTTTGGCCTTTGTTTATGAGGACGGGCTGTGTTTATGACGACGGACTGTTCATGAGGACGGACTGTTCATGAGGACGGACTGTGTTCATGAGGACGGACTGTGTTTATGAGGACGGGCTGTGTTTATGAGGACGGGCTGTGTTTATGAGGACGGACTGTTTATGAGGACGGACTGTTTATGAGTTGTCGTAGAATCTTGTGAGGGGTCAGGGATTTGCAGCGTTATCTTGGGGTTATCTTGAGATGACTTCGGGGCTTTAGCGTCCCCGCCGCCCGGTCCTCGACCAGGCCTCCTTTTTGTTACACACCCTCAGGAAACAGCCCGTAGCAGCTGTCTGACTCCCAGGTACCTATTTGCTGCTAGGTAACAGAGGCATTAGGGTGAAAGAAACATTTTGCCCATTTGTCTCCATTTCCACCGGGGGATCGAACCCGGAACCTCAGGACTACGAATCCGAAACGCTGTCCACTCAGCTGTCAGATGTACATTAAGT
Organism: Procambarus clarkii; assembly: GCF_020424385.1. Classification (NCBI taxonomy): domain Eukaryota; kingdom Metazoa; phylum Arthropoda; class Malacostraca; order Decapoda; family Cambaridae; genus Procambarus; species Procambarus clarkii. Next base: position 5,696 of record NW_025557558.1, read on the forward strand.
AACTTCAAGGCGCCTTTGTTAAAATCTGGTTACTCTCTCTCTCCTTGCCCTCTCACTCTATCCTAAGAGAGAGATAGTTCGTCCCTCCATTTGGGAATGTTTCACTCTATTTCTTCGTCCTCTTCTCTGTCTCCTGTCTTCTGTCATTCCCCTAAAGGGTTTAGCGCTCTATCCTTTCTTCCCTTGCTCCCTCCTTCCCGCTGTCAAGATGGCAGCCATCTTCATCAACACATTTAAGTATGTTGTGGTAGTAGAAGAACTCGCAGAACCTCCTTCAGGTGTACTCCAGGTTTGTGAGAATCTAACCCTGCATGAACAATCTCTGCACCACCACGATACCGTACAATTGTACACGACGAAAGAACTCAAGAACACCGTTGAAGGCGGGTGTGAGGGTATGTGAGGGCGTGTGCAGGAAACCTTGGAGTCTTGTGCCTGCTTGGAACTAATTTGTCGATGACGCTACGCAAGATTATATGTGTTACACTGCCAATGTGGCCCCTGGGTCACATTTGCCACATTCCTTGCACCTTCCCCAAACTACCCCTTTCATCCCTACCCCCTTTCCTTTTCACCCCTGCCCCTTTCACCCCTGCCACTTCCTTCCAGAACAGGTGTAGCAGATAAGAGTCACGTTTAAGCATTGTACGTCTTGGCGTAAGGAACACAAGTAGTAGCAGCAGCAGTAGCAGCAGAAGGCAAGTTCAGATTTGTATTAATTGTGGAAGGAAATAAACTCTTTGGCGCCAGTTCGAGGTGTGTTGCAGTGAAGGGCTGGTGATCCAGTAGAGGATCTTGAGGTTATCTTGAGATAATTGAGGCCTCATTTTTGTTACGCCTCCCCAGGTAGCAGTCCGTAGCAGCTGTCTAACTCCCAGGTACCTAATTTACTGCTAGGTAATAGGGGCATCAAGGTGAAAGAAACTGCCCATTTGTTTCCGCCTCCACCGGAGATCGAAGCCGGAACCTCAGGACTACGAATCTAAAGTGCTGTCTACTCAGCCGTCAGGATGTTGACATAGCAGCGATGTGACGTCCGCACTTCTCTGGAACTCTTAAGGTTCCAGACGCAGGTTCGAATCCTCGTCACGGCCCTTGTGGATTTGTTCACTCTTAAGGTGTTTTAGTGACTTAGAGAGCAAGAACAGTTTCTTAAGATATCATTAGGATGCTATACCTTCTTGACTGCTAATGTGTGCGTGACGTAGACAGCAATTAGGGATGCACTGACAAGCTTCACCGTCAACAAGGCCATTGGTTGCGGTGGTTAGCCTTCACAGGCATACAAATATGCTGCTGACAGGCTGTTAGTCGTCATCGGAATATTAAAAATTGCCTTATTATGCACCCAATACCCATCCCGTGGGCGGTGGTGGAAAGGGTTACAGAGGTTCAGGAACTGAGCCCCATAATTCGTTCAGCTAAGCAAGTGACAATCTTTTGAAGCTTTTGTTATATATACATGTACATATATATATATATATATATATATATATATATATACATATATATATATATATATATATATATATATATATATATATACACATGTTGAAGAAGTATACACTTAAGAAGATGTTGAGATACTAGGTTGAAGAGCTAGGGAGAAAGAAGACCTTCCTCTGAGTGAACAGTCAAGGGCAACACTAGAGAAATAGACTCACTATGTATGTAAATAAGTTTCTTTCCACAGTAGACCCAGGGGGTGAAGTGTCCCGCTTGGTAACACTGTTTGAGCAGAGGTAATGCCGACTTTGGCACTAATACACGACACCTCATTGGCGGAGCAGATGGTGGTATATCTT
>NW_025557558.1:17500-20000 GCF_020424385.1 Procambarus clarkii
GTGCTTGTCTGTGAGGGTGGAACACGGTGTGGAGTGCTTGTCTGTGACGGTGGAACATGGTGTGGTGTGCTTGTCTGTGAGGGTGGAACACGGTGTGGTGTGCTTGTCTGTGACGGTGGAACATGGTGTGGAGTGCTTGTCTGTGACGGTGGAACATGGTGTGGAGTGCTTGTCTGTGACGGTGGAACACGGTGTGGAGTGCTTGTCTGTGAGGGTGGAACATGGTGTGGAGTGCTTGTCTGTGACGGTGGAACATGGTGTGGAGTGCTTGTCTGTGAGGGTGGAACACGGTGTGGAGTGCTTGTCTGTGACGGTGGAACACGGTGTGGAGTGCTTGTCTGTGAGGGTGGAACATGGTGTGGAGTGCTTTTCTGTGAGGGTGGAACATGGTGTGGAGTGCTTGTCTGTGAGGGTGGAACACGGTGTGGAGTGCTTGTCTGTGAGGGTGGAACACGGTGTGGTGTGCTTGTCTGTGAGGGTGGAACACGGTGTGGAGTGCTTGTCTGTGACGGTGGAACACGGTGTGGAGTGCTTGTCTGTGAGGGTGGAACACGGTGTGGAGTGCTTGTCTGTGAGGGTGGAACACGGTGTGGTGTGCTTGTCTGTGAGGGTGGAACACGGTGTGGAGTGCTTGTCTGTGAGGGTGGAACACGGTGTGGAGTGCTTGTCTGTGACGGTGGAACACGGTGTGGAGTGCTTGTCTGTGAGGGTGGAACACGGTGTGGAGTGCTTGTCTGTGAGGGTGGAACATGGTGTGGAGTGCTTGTCTGTGACGGTGGAACACGGTGTGGAGTGCTTGTCTGTGAGGGTGGAACACGGTGTGGAGTGCTTGTCTGTGAGGGTGGAACACGGTGTGGAGTGCTTGTCTGTGAGGGTGGAACACGGTGTGGAGTGCTTGTCTGTGTGGGTGGAACACGGTGTGGTGTGCTTGTCTGTGAGGGTGGAACACGGTGTGGTGTGCTTGTCTGTGAGGGTGGAACACGGTGTGGAGTGCTTGTCTGTGTGGGTGGAACACGGTCTGGTGTGCTTGTCTGTGAGGGTGGAACACGGTGTGGAGTGCTTGTCTGTGAGGGTGGAACATGGTGTGGAGTGCTTGTCTGTGACGGTGGAACACGGTGTGGAGTGCTTGTCTGTGACGGTGTAAGTTATCATTACAATAAATAAATGTATTACTCTTGTCATTAAAAAATATTAAATTTGGAGCACGTTTAACTCAGTCATTTAAATTAAATATGATTAGCCAGTTATTCAAGCTCTACAAAGCGAAATAAATTGTGTTTAATTTAAAATATATTTATTAACTGATATGATTTAAACGAATTAGATCATTAATATATTCAGTAGCTAATAGATATTTGGAATGAACTGAACAGTGTGGGGGTTTTTAGGGGAAATTAATTTGTCTGGTATGCTCATTCCTACCCCCTCCCCATCCCCACCCTACCCCCTACCCCCTCCCCACCCCCTCTACCCCCTACCCCCCTACCCCCTCCCCACCCCCACCCTACCCCCTACCCCCTACCCCCCCCCCTCCCCACCCCCACCCCCTACCCTCTACCCCCCACAAACACATAAAATATATAACTATTTGTGTGTTTAATTCCGAGTATATATATAAAATATTTAAACCAAAAATTCCAAATCATTCCCAACAAATAAATGATTAATTCCTGCACGTATTCTGATATTTTAATTAATTTCGTTTTAATAAAGCAAATGATATTAAAGCCACGATGGTCGTCACGGGTCAGCTCCGGTGGTCAGGTAATTGTAGATGGAACTTATTCTACAAGTTAATTATTATTATTATTATTATTATTATTATTATTATTATTATTATTATTGAATTTATATGCTTTCCTCTCTCCCCCCCCCACTTATGTTTATCTTTCAACACTTCCTGTTTCTTATATTTTCCTCTCTTTTTCTCTCTCTCTCTCTCTCTCTCTCTCTCTCTCTCTCTCTCTCTCTCTCTCTCTCTCTCTCTCTCTCTCTCTCTCTCTCTCTCTCTCTCTCTCCTCTCTCTCTCTCTCTCTCTCTCTCACTCCCCCTTTCTCCCTCTCATATATATATATATATATATATATATATATATATATATATATATATATATATAAATCATATTGTATAAATAATAAAAAGGAAGGGTGGTAGGAAAACAAAATATTAAAGTGTTCAGTGAGAAGCCACAAGGTCTTCTCTGAATACTCTTTATTCTTTTCTCCGAGGCTATGGGTCCCTACAATTGCACCAGGTACCCCTCTTATATATATATAATAACTTGCCTCTTCCTATATCCAGCCCTCAGTACCTATATCAGTCCCTCTCTCCCTCCTTGTTGTGTTTGAGAAGAGCCTGAGGTACTGACAGTAAAAGCAATTAAGAGTAGAGTTGATGAACTGATGGTGGACTCTGTTGTGTCCTGTACTCTGTTGCTCCTGTCCTGTACTCTGTTGCCCCTGTCCTGTACTCTGTTGCCCCTGTCATGACTCTGTTGCGC
>NW_025557558.1:25000-26834 GCF_020424385.1 Procambarus clarkii
CTTTTTTTTTTTATCTCCCCATCTAATTCATTCCATTTGTTTACGACTATTGCAAAATAACTGTTTTCTTGTCCATCTGTTGTTTATCGGGTCTCAAGCCATGCCCACTTTTGTCAGCATGTTCTCTGCCCATTCTACCCATCGTGTATGTTAAGATCATGTCTCCTCTAGCTTCTCTTCACTCCAGTGATGTGAGGTTGAGCGTATTTTTGCCTGTCTTAACAGCCCATTCCTCGTACTCCGTTTAATAACCTTGTTCGTTCCAGGGCTCATTGTGCCCGCGGTCTGGCTAGGTCTTCTGGCTGCTCATCTGATCAATTAGACTCTTAGTGACCGTGACCATTCCCCCCGAGCTTCTTCATTACAACATCCTTAGGAAACAACCCCCCTATACAAGGAGTTCAATATAATTCTTCTGAAAATAGCCACCGATATTATCTTTTAATTCGGCTTTGCATCGCAATTAAGATCAGCGTTGGTTTTAATTGCATTTGAATGCATTATATATGCAGGAGATTCCCTATTCTAAGAGCTTGAATACCATAATAGGCAGTAAGACACCTTTATACCCCTCTTTACGCCCGCTCCGCCTCTTACAGTATGTCGAAAGAGGCAAGATTTCAAGATTCCTCCTCCAAGGGTGGAAGCAGGAGGAACTGATGCATAACTGTGTATTTGTCAGCGGTTGAAGCCAGCAGTCTCAGTGGTAATCTTTCTCAGTTTGTAACTACAGTGTGTGTCAGTGTTCGGGTGTTCTGGGGGGGGGGATATTTCTCCGTGATGCTCTCATTTCCTCTGTGCTCTGGAACCTGTAAGTTCATGTCCCCGCGAGTAAGGATCGTCAGGTTCTCCTGGTCAGTACCAGATTGTGATCTTACTCTCACCACTGACATCCCAGGAATCCTACTCTCATTAGGACCTAAACTACCTAGGAATGTGGCTGTCCTGCTTGTCACTAACAGCCTAGGAATCTATAAACAGTCATATGATTCTAAAGAATCTTTAGATTCTTTAGAATCATATTCTCTTTAGAATTATTTAGATTCTAAAGAATCACGGCTCATCCTAGTAATTCCTGGGCCTGCTGGTTGGGTCATTAACACCCCCCCCTCCCCCCCCCCTGGCCACTGTAACAGCCCTAGACGTTAACCACAGGGTAACCATCTTTGGTTTTGAGTACGACGGTTAAGACGTCTCTCGAAGGATAAGAGTGATTGACAGACTGACACCTCCATCTAAAACGTCCGTTTGATATTAATCGCTTGTGCTTGTAGCTGCTACTAACGAGGGGGGGTGGGGAGGGTGGAGGGTCTCCTTGTTAGGCCTGGGGGCCGCGTCTCTATCAAAGGTAATTAGGTCGTTACCCACGTATCTTGTCAGGGCCTTGAATTTTTTTTGGGTGAAGATTGCGTGAACTCTGCTAGTTTCCTGTTTGTGCTTGCCTGTCTGTCTGTCTGTGCCTGCAGGAATAATTATTAACCCTTGATCACCGCTTTTGCAGATATCAGTTTTCTGTGTCTGTCTGTCTGTCTCTCACTCTCTCTCTCTCTCTTTCTCTCTCTCTCACTCTCTAGATTTTTGACAGTCTCTGATACTCATTAGCTGGCTTGAAGCATTCTCTTCCCTTAGCTCATAATAAGTTTTACCCCTACTAGTTTTACCACAACTAGGAACAGTGTGTGTGTGTGTGTGTGTCCCTGTGTGAACAGACACACACACACACCACACACACACACACACCCACACACACACACACACACACACACACACACACACACACACAGGTGGAAACTTAGTACCCAGATGAGCCACAGAGACGTTAGAAAGAATTTTT
>NW_025557559.1:0-33034 GCF_020424385.1 Procambarus clarkii
AAAAATACTCTCTTTCAAGCCTGACAAAAAGATATACAAAGAGATTGCAGTAGCCATACACAGACTCAGACTTGGTTACAAGTGCTGCTGGGAGATAATAATCCAATAGTTAAAGAGCGTTATATCGTGGAACAGAAGCAAAGGCGCCACTATTGCACTACTTACTGGAATGTGAAGCTGCTGAAGCCCGGTGCAACAAACTCAAAATTAATCCACCGACAGCAGCTGCATTAGATGCACATTCCACAGCGACTACAATGATTAGAAAAGCCGTTAAAGAATGGGACTCATTAGTAAAAATTCTGCATCTACATCCGCCACCAAGATAATGTTATCAAAACACGACTAAACCAGAAACGACAAGGAAACAAGAAAAAATGGAGGAAACCCCCACCTCCATTTAATATTTTGACCCAAATATCAGGGCAACAAGGTTATCGCGAATAACCGAACTCAATTACTGGCTCACCATAGCCCGGGCTACATGGGACCATTCGTTCTGAGTAGCTAAATCTAAAACAACAACAACAGAAGATTTTTTTTCACTACCCATTGAGGGTGAGGGCAATAACGCGACCCAAACGTATGAAGGTCAGAGCTACTCCCTTGACGGTCATGCTTTCTGGAAAAGCGATATTCAAAAGGTCGTGAAGGACGTTACCGGCATCACACCCACTGACATTAGTCAGGGAGGTGCTCTTCATTTTATGTAAAGAAGAGCTAGAAAAACGCTTGACCAACGATTGTGATACTTCGCAAGGAGCCCCACCTACAACCTCAACTTCCCACATTAGTTCCTTACCGGAAGAACTGCTTTTACCAGCATGACCAGCCAATGGATCGCTGACTGACTGCAACAAGTGACTATAGACAATATCGAGGAAGAAAATCCGAGCGTGGGTGTATTTAACCTAGAGTTTTGAAGCACCGACAAATCATCAATGAAATTACTTTCACCACCATAGCTGCAGCCATCCAGGCTACCACACAAGGTTTCTACTGCTCGGTTCGGCTTATAAATGCAACTCCACCAAGAAAAACGATACCATGAGATCCAGGCAAATAGGGCCTTGCATAGTAGCCCGAGAAGTGCGATCTGGCTACTAGGTACGACATACATATTGTGACGGTGTTCCCCCCCCCCCCCCCCCTTATAATTCTCCCACGCCTGCAGTAAGAGTCATGTCTACTTTTCCCAAGCGTTCTTCTACGTTGCAGGCTACAATTTGATATAGGGGAGAGAGTGAAGTGTTCTCGGAGAGCCGAGAAATTTGTGAAGTAGTAATATTTTGGCCTGTGGTATAGGCCCTTTAGGGAGCCAAGATGGCGCTTGCCTCCCTGATCTCCCGCCAAAACCGTGTGACGTCAGTGGCACCGGATTGGTCACCGACAGCAATGTGGCACCGGGAGCCAATGAAAACCTCCCGTGGCAAAAGTGACGTGAACGAAGGAAGGGGGTCCGGCCCGCGAGCCGGGCTGGCGCCATCAGTCAGACACGACACGTCATAGAGGTCGGACGTGCGACGGTTGGTCCTTTCAGTTGGACAGTTTGTTTCCCGCTCCCGTGGATTTACGCGTCACCTGAAGTCCGCCAGTACTCTGAGAAGTCTTCCCTAGTTCATGTGTTGAACCAGAAGAGGGAATTGACGGTTATTTGAGCAACAAGTGCTCCAGTCAGGTGCTGTGCAAGAAGCAGTGAAGCCGTGCAGTGACGTATGTTGACGTCTGTGGCAATTCACCAGTTCGTGACAGCGTAGTGGCTGACAGAGCCACTGGGTAGCTGAGGAAGAGAGGACTATTTCGGGAAACCGGACGACTGTAGCTGAGACGTAGGCGAAAGCGTTGCTGGGAGAAGACGACGGCCAGGAGACCGAATCCAACCTTCAAGAAGTTAAGAAGGAGGACGGACCTGCAGTGAGGAGGCACGGAGACGACGCACTAAACGGTGGGACGACGAGAGGCTCTGGTAGGACACGACGACGTGTAGTGTGGGGGCGTTCCCGACACGAGGACCAGGAGCTACATCTCGACTCTCATCGGAGGATAGGGTGAAGTAGGTGTTTCTAGTTCCCTCCCCATTCCCCTTTAGTTAGCTATGTTATTTCGGCTGTATTATCTAGCCTGAGGATTTTATATGTCGTGAGCAAGTCTCACCCATGTCACGATAAAGCACCAGTGTGCTAGACAGTACTATCAAGAGTACTTGTAATATTCATGTTGATTATTGGTGTGTACAGGCACCAGGACCCAGTGATAAATTTACTGTGTTTGTGTATATTTTTCTATAGATTTGATATGAACATATAGTGGTAAATTATATATAATATTATGCCAGTATTTGAAAGTTAGGCTGTGTGCCCAGAAATCATTTATTTCCATGTATTGATATTTGATGTGTCTACATATATATGCTATGTTCATGCAGTGATAAGTCGTTTGTGAGTACAGTGAATTATTGAGTTATCGCCCACGAGAGAAAGTACTGAAAATCCAGTGTTAATATTTCATAATATATTGTTGGATGAATAACAACAGTAAAGCCATTACAGTGAGTCATTGTAGCACTGATTGTAGAAAAAGACTGTTTGAGCCTGAGTACAGTGTAACCAAGTGATATATGCTACTGTAGCCAATATCGTGTGTGCGAGTTCATAGTAATATTGGAGAACTTAAGGAAACAGCACGCGTGAATCTGAAAACAACAAAGAGCTTCCGTGCGGGGGCCAGGCGATCAGCTCTTCTTGACACTTGATGAGGAGGGGAGGTGTTGCCCCCATAGTGATCGCATACTATTCGTGGGAATTTCCGGCCGCGACAGGATCAGTTGACTTATTTGTTGTTGTTTGGCCTTTGTGACATCTCTCATACATTTTAAGTAAAATACAAAACTATCTTTGAGTTTTTATCATTCCCTCCATTGATCTTGTGGCTACATTATACTGAAAGCATTGAGTGATAACAATAAGTACCTGCCTGATTCCTGATCTTTTGCGTGTGACCTGCCAAGGCTACCACTAATTCCTTTGTTAACACAGTTGGCGACCTTGTGGTTTCAATTGTTGGTGATGGTCTGTTTGTGGGAAGAGATTACATGTTCCTTAATGGAGTCCTGTTGCTATGCATCGTTAATCGCCTGGAAAGAGATATTGAATTTTCTCAATGTCTTGCCTATATACTGAATTCATTGAGGCTTACAGTACCTGCCCAGTTTTTGGAGTGGGCATTTGAAACAAGGCATAGACGACATTGGTCTCTTTTAAAGCGTTCTGCTTTGTGTCTGGAGAGCTGTTCTCATGAGTAGGTTGGCCGTTTTCTTGGTTTTATAGTAGATCGTCAATTGTATCTTCTGATTTTTGTCTGTAGGGATAACTTTTCTATTAACAATATCTTTCAGTACCCTTTCCTCCGTACCCTTTCCTTTTATGACCCTTGGAAAATAAGTTCCTGTAAAATAGTCTAATAGGGGGTGCAGGTGTTGTGTTAGTTGTCTCTTCAGAGGATACATGGCGTTCCACCTTCCTTCTTATGATGTGTTCAACGAAACCAATGGAGAAGCCATTGTTGACTAGGACCTGCCTTACCCTACGGAGTTCTTCATCGACTTGCTTCCATCCTGAGCTGTGGCTGAGAGCACGGTCGACATAAGCGTTAACGACACTCCTCTTGTACCTGTCTGGGCAGTCACTGTTAGCATTGAGGCACATTCCTATGTTTGTTTCCTTAGTGTAGACTGCAGGGTGGAAACCTCCGCTCCTTTCCATAACTGTTACATCTAGAAAGGGCAGCTTCCCATCCTTCTCCATCTTGTAAGTGAAACGCAACACAGAATTCTGCTCAAATGCCTCCTTCAACTCCTGCAGATGTCTGACATCAGGTACCTGTGTAAAAATGCCGTCAAAATACCTGCAGTATATGGCCGGTTTCAAGTTTATGTCAACTAAGACCTTTTGTTCGATGGTACCCATGTAGAAGTTCGCAAACAGGACACCTAGGGGAGAGCCCAATGTGAGTGGCAAGCAAATTGCCTTTGCACACTTTTTCAATATCCATGGTTAGATCCCGTCTGGACCAACAGCCTTTCTAACATCCAGATCCAGCAGGTGTCTCATGACCTCCTCACTCGTAATTTCGAACTCTTCCAAGGCCGCCTGGTTTACTTCTCTTTCTCCTAGCACAGTGACCTCACCTTGTTCTATTGTGAAGGCCTCCTGGAACCTCTTGTTGAGTTCTTCACACACCTCTTTGTCATTCTCTGTATACTTGTCCACGCCTGTTCTAAGTTTCATGACCTGTTCTTTTACTGTTGTTTTCCTCCTGATGTGACTATGGAGTAGCTTTGGTTCGGTCTTGGCTTTGTTTGCTATATCATTTTCATAATTTTTCTCTGCTTCTCTTCTCACCCTGACGTACTCATTTCTGGTTCTCTGGTATCTCTCTCTGCTTTCTGGTGTTCTGTTATTCCGGAAGTTCCTCCACGCCCTTTTGTTCAGTCCCTTTACTTCTATACATGCCATATTACACCATAGATTCTTCTTTTGCCTCTCGGATTTTTCCCCTTGGGACAGGATGAACCTGTTTACTGCCTCCTGACACTTTTGGGTGACATAGTCCATCATATCCTGTGCAGACTTAGCTCTGAGGTCTGTGTCCCAAGGTATTAGGAAATGTCTCATCTCCTCATATTTCCCATTTCGGTACGCCAGCGTTTTGTTTCCTAGTTCTTTTTTGGGGGGAGATAATTCCTAGCTCTACCAGGTACTCAAAGTTTAATACACTGTGGTCACTCATTCCCAAGGGTGCTTCCATCTTAACTTCCCTTATATCCCACTCATTTAGGGTAAATATCAGATCGAGCATGGCTGGTTCATCTTCTCCTCTCATTCTTGTTGGTTCTTTGATGTGCTGGCTTAGAAAGTGTCTTGTTGCCACGTCCAGCAGTTTAGCTCTCCATGTTTCTGGTACTCCATGCGGATCCCTGTTCTCCCAGTCTATATTCCCATGGTTTATGTCTCTCATAATTAGTAGTCCAGATCCATTCCTGCTGGCAACAGAAGCTGCTCTCTCTATTATGTTAATGGGGGCCATGTTGTTTCTATCAAATTCCTGTCTGGGTCTTCTGTCATTTGGTGGTGGAATATATATGACTACGACTATAATTTTTTGTCCTCCAGTTGTTATGATACCTGCTATGTAGTCACTGAAACCCTCACAGCTGTGAATAATCATCTCCTCAAAGTCCCAGCCCTTTCTTACCAGCAGAGCTACACCACCACCACCTCTTCCGTCTCTCTCTTTCCTCATAATATAATATTCCTGTGGAAACACTGCAATTGTTATGGTTTTCGTTAGCTTGGTTTCTGTGAGTGCTATTATGTCTGGGTTTTCGTCTAGTAACCTTTCTCCAAGCTCATTTGCTTTATTTGTAGTTCCATCTATATGTGTGCGTGTGTGTGTGTACTCACCTATATGTACTCACCTATATGTGCTTGCAGGATCGAGCATTGACTCTCGGATCCCGCCTTTCTAGCTATCGGTTGTTTACAGCAATGACTCCTGTCCCATTTCCCTATCATACCTAGTTTTAAAAGTATGAATAGTATTTGCTTCCACAACCTGTTCCCCAAGTGCATTCCATTTTTCTACTACTCTCACGCTAAAAGAAAACTTCCTAACATCTCTGTGACTCATCTAAGTTTCCAGTTTCCACCCATGTCCCCTCGTTCTGTTATTATTACGTGTGAACATTTCATCTATTTCCACTTTGTCAATTCCCCTGAGTATTTTATATGTCCCTATCATATCTCCTCTCTCCCTTCTTTTCTCTAGTGTCGTAAGGTTCAGTTCCTTCAGCCGCTCTTCATATCCCATCCCTCGTAACTCTGGGACAAGCCTCGTCGCAAACCTCTGAACCTTCTCCAGTTTCTTTATGTGTTTCTTTAGGTGGGGGCTCCATGATGGCGCGGCATACTCTAAGACGGGTCTCACGTAGGCAGTGTAAAGCGCCCTAAAACCTTCCTCATTTAGGTTTCTGAATGAAGTTCTAATTTTCGCCAGTGTAGAGTACGCTGCTGTCGTTATCCTATTTATATGTGCCTCAGGAGTTAGATTAGGTGTCACATCCACTCCCAGGTCTCTTTCTCGAATCGTTACAGGTAGGCTGTTCCCCTTCATTGTGTACTGTCCCTTTGGTCTCCTGTCACCTGATCCCATTTCCATAACTTTACATTTACTGGTGTTAAACTCCAGTAGCCATTTCCCTGACCATCTCTGCAGCCTGTTTAAGTCCTTTTGGAGGATCCTACAATCCTCGTCTGTCACAACTCTTCTCATTAATTTTGCGTCATCTGCAAACATTGACATGTATGATTCCACTCCTGTAAACATATCATTTACGTAAATTAGAAAGAGGATTGGTCCCAGCACCGATCCTTGAGGTACTCCACTTGTTACTGTTCGCCAGTCCGACTTTTCGCCCCTTACCATTACCCTCTGGCTCCTTCCTGCTAGGTAGTTCTTCACCCATACTAGGGCCTTTCCGCTTACTCCTGCCTGCCTCTCAAGTTTGTATAGCAGTCTCATGTGCGGTACCGTATCAAAGGCCTTTTGGCAGTCAAGAAATATGCAGTCTGCCCAGCCTTCTCTGTCCTGCCTTATCCTTGTTACTTTATCATAGAATTCTAAAAGGTTTGTTAGGCATGATTTCCCTGTCCAGAACCCATGTTGGTGCTTGTTTACAAACCCAATGCTCTCCAGGTGCTCAACAAGTCTTAGCCTAATTATTCTTTCAAGTATTTTGCAGGGGATGCTTGTCAGTGATACGGGTCTGTAGTTAAGTGCCCCCTCCCTATCACCTTTCTTGAAAATCGGTACATTTGCCTCCTTCCAGCAACTGGGCAATTCTCCCGACATAAGTGACTCATTAAAGATCATTGCCAGAGGCACGCTGAGAGCCTGCACTGCCTCTTTAAGTATCCACGGTGATACTTTGTCTGGTCCAACAGCTTTATTTGCATCCAGTGTTGTCAACTGTTTCATTACTTCCTCTGCTGTCACCTCTATATCTGATAGTCTTTCATCTAGGGTAATCTCTTCTAACAATGGGAGCTCGGTTGTGAACACTCCATGGATTTTGCATTCAGTACCTCGCAGATTTCCTTGTCGCTTTCTGTATATGCCCCTTCTGTTTTCCTCAGTCTTGTCACTTGGTCATTACCGACATCTTCCTTCTTATATGGCTATGTAGTAATTTTGGTTGCTTTTTCGCTTTGACTGCAATATCGTTCTCATAATTTCTTTCCGACACTCGTCTTATGTTAATGTAATCATTCCTAGCTCTGTTACATCTAATCCTGTTGTCCTCTGTCCTTTGTCTTCTGTACTTCCTCCACTCCCTCCTGCTTCTCACCTTTGCTTCCTGACACTGTCTATTAAACCATGGGTTATTATATTCCCTCCTGCTTTTTTCCTTTATTGTTGGAATAAATCTATCTTCAGCCTCCTTGCATTTCAATATGACTTGGTTCATCATACCTTGCACTGTTTTTCCTCTAAGTTCTTCCTCCCACTGCACTTCTCCCAGGTAGTCCCTTATCCTTCGGTAGTCCCCTTTTCTGTAATCAAGTCTCCTTTCCCGGACCTCTTGTCCTTTGGTCACAATTTTAAGCTCCATCATGTAGTCAAAGACTAGGACACAATGGTCACTAGCTCCTAGTGGTATTTCATGTTCCAACTGCTCGATGTCTTCTACATTCTGAGTGATAATGAGATCTAATAGGCTGGGCGTATCCCCTCCTCTTTCCCTAGTATCTTCTTTCACATGCTGTGTTTGGAAATTCCTGTCAATAACGTCTACCAGCTTCGCTCCCCAGGTCTCCTCCCCGCCATGGGGATTCCTCGTTTCCCAATCTATCTCTCCGTGATTTAGGTCCCCCATGACCAGCAGCTTCGCTCTCATTCTATGCGCTAACGTTGCTGCCCTCTGCAGTTCATCCATACATGTCTTGTTGCTGTCCTCGTACTCCTGCCTGGGCCTTCTACTGTTTGGTGGGGGATTGTAGAGTATCAAGATTACAATCTTCTTCCCATCCACTGTCAGAGTTCCATGTATGAAGCTTGTGCTTTCATTGGTACCCGGATTTTCCAGCTCATCAAACTTCCATTTCCGCTTTATTAGTAGTGCCACTCCTCCTCCCTGTCTCTGTGTCCTTTCTTTTCTTATCACCTGGTACCCCTCTGGAAAGATTGCATCCGAGATCATGCCATTTATTTTAGTTTCCACTATTGCCACTATGTCTGGGTCTGCCTCACTAACTCTTTCTTTTATCTCTTCTGCTTTATTGGCTACCCCATCAACATTGGTGTACCAAACCTTGAGACTCTTCTTGGAAACTCGGGTGTCAGAGTTCCCCCTTTCACCAGGGGTCTGGGGGAAACTGAGGGGTGTCTGGGGGGCAAGTGGGGGCTGTGGGGGTGAGTGGGGGGGTGCTAGGGGGTGCCTGGGAGTGCCTGGTAGGCGAATGGGGTCTGGGCATCTATGGGGGTAGGAAGGGCATAATGGGTCTGAAAGTTAGGGGTCTGAATAGCATAGGGGGGTTGAGAAATAGAGTGAGACTGAGAGTCAGATAGAGGTTGAGAGGTTGGGGGGGAGAGGGATACTGAGGGCGGAGAGCTGAGATGAGAATGGAGCATGGGTGCTGGGAGTGGAAGAGAGGGTATATTAGTTAGGGGGGAATCGGGGGTAGGTGGGGGTTTTGGGGTAGAAGAGGGGAAGAGGGAGATGGGGGAAGGTGTTAGGGGGTCACAAGGTGAGGGGGTTAAATGTGGGCTGGAGGTGCATAGGAGGGGTGAGGGTTGGGTGGGGTTTGGGGGTGAGTGGAAGAGGGGTGCAGTGGAAGCTGGGATGGAGTAGATGGAATTGAAGTCAATGGGGTAGAAGGGGCAGGGGAGTAGGAAGGGGTATTTGGGGAGGGGGGATGGGAAGGTGGGTTTGGGGAGGGCATGGCTTGACCCACTGGGGTCGCTGACAAGTGTGATGTAGCAGGGGCAGGGGAATCGTTGGGGAGGTGCAAATGTGGAAGGGACAGGGGGGTTTTGGGAGGCTGAGGCAGGGGGGATGTATAGGAGGGCTGAGTTGGGGAGGATGCGACCTGGGAGGTGACCTGGGAGGTGGCCTGGGATGTGACCTGGGAGGTGAGACTACCTGAGAGGCTAGTTCGGTGTCGTTGTTGCCATCTATTCTTGTGGGCTATTTGCTCATCTTTCGTCATAAACCTCTCTATAAACACATTGTAATGGGTTTCACTTCCTCTGAGTAAATGCTTGGTCCTCATTATGTACTCCACAGCCTCCTCATTGGAGAATTGCACCAGAACAGGTCTATTCTTGGTACAATTGTAAGGTCCAACCCGGCGGCTGATATCCACCTCCTGTTCTGCCATTCCTGCTCCAATACACCTCAATATCTCGTGCAATTCGTATTTTTCTGTTTCTATTCTCTCTTGTCTTGTTGGTGCCCCAGATTCGAATAATCCATGTATTATAATAGACCGTCTCCTCAGTAATTCATTGTCATGCTGGTAGCCTGTCCCCTGGGGATTCCCCATCCCAACTGCAGTCACTAACTCATCCCCCACTAATCCTCTGTCCTTAGCCATGCTGCTAATCCTTCCTAATTCGTTTGTGATACGAGCACATTCCCTCTCCCAGTCCTCTCTTCCCTTCCTAATCTCTTCCTGAACATAGAGCATAAGTTCTTGTTTCTGCCTCTCTACCGCATCCTGTATTTGCTGAAATACCTCACTTTTAATCCCCTGGATTAGATCCTCCAACCAATCACTCCTTCTCTCTACAAATTTCCCTATTAATTTGTTTATAAATCTGTCCTCCTCCTCATCCCTGCTGGTGATTGACCTTGAACCCCTTCTAGTCATTGCAGTAACAATCTAGCCAAAAAGGCGCTCCTCAATACCTTGCACAATATGCTAACACAATAGGTGAGTGAATCTCCAATCGTCGTCCCACGTGGTGGTAGAAGGGTTGCTGCCGGAGGTGAGGTCACGCGGTCAGAGGTCGGTGAGGTCTGCTTCCACACTGCACACTGCCACAGTATTTCCTCAACTATTTTGAATTACGCTAATTAAACTGTTTTTCTTCACTACCTTATGGCTCTGGTCAAACCCAAGGTTTTTTCATTCACTTGTACACACTTTTTCACTTCGAAGTTGCCTGATTACCCCTCCCACTCCACTAGTGAACCAGGAGCTCCCAACCCCACGTCCACCCAACACGATGGTCACAAGACAAGTGTCTTGTGTGTGTGTGTGTGTGTGTGTGTGTGTGTGTGTGTGTGTGTGTGTGTGTGTGTGTGTCTTGTGTGTGTGTGTGTGTGTGTGTGTGTGTGTGTGTGTGTCTTGTGTGTGTGTGTGTGTGTGTGTGTGTGTGTGTGTGTGTGTGTGTGTGTGTGTACTCACCTAGTTGTGTTTGCAGGGGTTGAGCTCTGGCTCTTTGGTCCCACCTCTCAACCGTCAATCAACAGGTGTACAGATTCCTGAGCCTATTGGGCTCTATCATATCTACACTTGAAACTGTGTATGGAGTCAGCCTACACCACATCACTTTCTAATGCATTCCATTTGTCAACCACTCTGACACTAAAAAAGTTCTTTCTAATATCTCTGTGGCTCATTTGGGCACTCAGTTTCCACCTGTGTCCCCTTGTGTGTGTGCCCCTTGTGTTAAATAGCCTGTCTTTATCTACCCTATCAATTCCCTTCAGAATCTTGAATGTGGTGATCATGTCCCCCCTAACTCTTCTGTCTTCCAGCGAAGTGAGGTTTAATTCCCGTAGTCTCTCCTCGTAGCTCATACCTCTCAGTTCCGTGACGAGCCTGGTGGCATACCGCTGAATCACCTCTAACTTGTCCTGTGTTTAACTAGGTATGGACTTCAAGCTGGAGCTGCTTATTCCACTATTGGTCTGACATAAGTGGTATACAGGGTCCTGAACGATTCCTTACACAAGTTTCTAAAGGCAGTTCTTATGTTGGCCAGTCTAGCATAAGCCACTGATGATATCCTTTTGATGTGGGCCTCTGTGGACAGGTTAAGTTTGATATCAACCCCCAGATGTTTCTCTCTCTATTTGACTCTTGCAGGATTTCACCTCCCAGATGGCACCTTGTGTTCAGCCTCCTGCTCCCTTCACCTAATTTCATTACCTTACACTTTCCTGAGTTGAACTTTATCAGCCATTTTCTAGACCATTCCTCCAGTTTGTCCAAGTCATCCTGTAGTTTCTGTCTATCTTGATCCGTCTTGATTTTTCTCATAATTTTTGCATCATCAGCAAACATTGAGAGAAACGAGTCTATACCCTCCGAAAGATCGTTTACATATATTAGAAACATGATGGGCCCAAGAACTGAGCTTTGTGTTACTCATCTGGTGATATCTCGCTACTCTGATGAGTGTGTGTGTGTGTGTGTGTGTGTGTGTGTGTGTGTGTGTGTGTGTGTGTGCATATGTGTGTGTGTGTGTGTGTGTGTGTGTGTGTGTGTGTGTGTGTGTGTGTGTGTGTGTGTGTGTGTGTGTGTGTGTGTGTGTGTGTGTGTGTGTGTGTGTTGGTGTGTGTGTGTGTGTGTACTCACCTAGTTGTACTCACCTAGTTGTGCTTGCGGGGGTTGAGCTCTGGCTCTTTGGTCCCGCCTCTCAACTGTCAATCAACAGGTGTACAAGTTCCTGAGCCTATTGGGCTCTATCATATCTACACTTGAAACTGTGTATGGAGTCAGCCTCCACCACATCACTTCCTAATGCATTCAATTTGTCAACCACTCTGACACTAAAAAAGTTCTTTCTAATATCTCTGTGGCTCATTTGGGCACTCAGTTTCCACTTGTGTCCCCTAGTGCGTGTCCCCCTTGTGTTAAACAGCCTGTCTTTATCAACCCTGTCAATTCCCTTGAGGATCTTGAATGTGGTGATCATGTCCCCCCTAACTCTTCTGTCTTCCAACGAAGTGAGGTTTAATTCCCGTAGTCTCTCCTCGTAGCTCATACCTCTCAGCTCGGGTATGAGCTACGAGGTGGCAAACCTTTGAACCTTTTCCATTTTAGTCTTATGCTTGACTAGATATGGACTCCATGCTGGTGCCGCATACTCCAGGATTGGTCTGACATATGTGGTATATAATGTTCTGAAAGCTTCCTTACACAAGTTTCTAAAGGCCGTTCTTATGTTAGCCAACCTGGCATATGCTGCTGCTGTTATCCTCTTGATATGAGCATCAGGGGACAGGTCTGGCGTGATATCAACCCCCAGGTCTTTCTTTCTCTCGGACTCTTGAAGTATTTCATCTCCCAAGTGATACCTTGTATCTGGTCTCCTGCTTCCTACCCCTATCTTCATTACATTACATTTGCTTGGCTTAAACTCAAACAGCCATTTGTTCGACCATTCCTGCAGCTTGTCCAGGTCTTCTTGAAGCCTCAAGCTGTCCTCCTCTGTCTTAATCCTTCTCATAATTTTGTCGTCGTCAGCAAACATTGAGAGGAATGAGTCTATACCCTCTGGGAGATCATTTACTGTGTGTGTGTGTGTGTGTGTGTGTGAGTGTGTGTGTGTGTGTGTGTGTGTGTGTGTGTGTGTGTGTGTGTGTGTGTGTGTGTGTGTGTGTGTGTGTGTTGGTGTGTGTGTGTGTGTGTATACTCAAATATTTGAACTCGCCTATTTGTACTTGCAAGGGTTGAGCTCTGGCTCTTTGGTCCCGCCTCTCAACTGGCAATCAACTAATGTACAGGTTCCTGATCCCACAGGGCTCTATCATATCTACACTTGAAACTGTGTATGGAGTCAGCCTCCACCACATCATTTCCTAATGCATTCCAATTGTCTACTACTCTGACAATGAAAAAATTCTTTGTAACCTCTCTATGGCTCATTTGGGCACTCAATTTCCACCTGTGTCCCCTGGTGCGTGTGTCCCTTGTGTTAAATAGCCTGTCTTTATCTACCCTATCAATTCCTCTGAGGATCTTGTATGTGGTGATCATGTCCCCTCAAACTCTTCTGTCTCCCAGTAACGTGAGGTTTAATTCCCGTAGTCTCTCCTCGCAGCTCATACCTCTCAGCTCGGGTACTAGTCTGGTGGCAAACCTTTGAACCTTTTCCAGTTTAATTTTATGCTTTACTAGATATGGACTCCATGCTGGAGCCGCACACTCTAGGATTGGTCTGACATATGTGGTATATAATGTTCTGAAAGATTCCTTACACAAGTTTCTAAAGGCCATTCTTATGTTAGCCAACCAGGCGTGTGCCACTGATGTTATCCTCTTGATATGAGCTTCAGGGGACAGGTCTGGCGTGATATCAACACCCAGCTCTTTCTCTCTCTCTCTAACTCTTGAAGTATTTCATTACCCAAATGATACCTTGTATCTGGTCTCCTGCTCAATACACCTACCTTTATTACAATACATTTGCTTGGGTTAAACTCCAACAACCATTTGTTCGATCATTCCTGCAGCTTGTCCAGGTCTTCTTGAAGCCTCAAGCAGTTCTCCTCTGTCAAAATTCTTCTCATAATTTTGGCATTGTCAGCAAACATTGAGAGAAATTAATCTATACCCTCTGGGAAATCATTTACATATAACAGAAACAAGATAGGACTGAGTATAGAGCCCTATGGGACTCCACTGGTGACTTCACGCCAATCCGAGGTCTCACCCCTCACCGTAACTCTCTGTTTCCTATTTCTTAGTTACTCCCTTATCCACTGGAGCACCTTACCAGCTACACCTGCTTGTCTCTCCAGCTTATGTACCAGCCTCTTATGCAGTACTGTGTCAAAGGCTTTCCGACAATCCAAGAAAATGCAGTCCGCCCAGCCTTCTCTCTTTTGCTTATTCTTTGTCACCTGGTCGTAGAATTCTATTAAGCCTGTCAGGCAAGATTTACCCTCCCTGAGTCCATGTTGGCGATTTGTCACGAAGTCCCTTCTCTCCAGATGTGTTACTAGGTTTTTTCTTACGATCTTCTCCGCCATCTTGCATGGTATACAAGTCAAGGACACTGGCCTGTATTTCGGTGCCTCTTGCCTGTCGCCCTTTTTGAATATTGAGACCACATTCGCCGTTTTCCATATTTCTGGTAGATCTCCTTTCTCCAGTGACCTAATGTACACTATGGAGAGTGGCAAGCAAAGTGCCTCTGCACACTCTTTCAGTACCCATGGTTAGATCCCGTCTGGACCAACAGCCTTCTAACATCCAGATCCAGCAGGTGTCTCATGACCTCCTCACTCGTAATTTCGAACCCTTCCAAGGCTGCCTGAATTACTTCTCTTTCTCCTAGCACAGTGACCTCACCTTGTTCTATTGTAAAGACCTCCTGGAACCTTCTTGTTGAGTTCTTCACACACCTCTTTGTCATTCTCTGTATACTTGTCCACGCCTGTTCTAAGTTTCATGACCTGTTCTTTCACTGTTGTTTTCCTCTTGATGTGACTGTGGAGTAGCTTTGGTTCGGTTTTGGCTTTGTTTGCTATATCATTTTCATAATTTTTCTTTGCTTCTCTTTTCATCCTAACATACTCATTTCTGGTTCTCTGGTTCTCTCTCTGCTTTCTGGTGTTCTGTTATTCCGGAAGTTCCTCCACGCCCTTTTGTTCAGTTCCTTTACTTCCATACATACCCTATTACACCATAGATTCTTCTTTTGCCTCTCGGATTTTTCCCTTTGGGACGGGATGAACCTGTTTACTGCCTCCTGACACTTTTGGGTGACATAGTCCATCATATCCTGTGCAGACTTAGCTCTGAGGTCTGTGTCCCAAGGTATTTCCTTTAGGAAATGTCTCATCTCATATTTCACATTTCGGTAAGCCAGCGTTTTGTTTCCTAGTTCTTTTTTGGGGGAGATAATTCCTAGCTCTACCAGGTACTCAAGTTTAATACACTGTGGTCACTCATTCCCAAGGGTGCTTCCATCTTAACTTCCCTTATGTCCCACTCATTTAGGGTAAATATCAGATCGAGCATGGCTGGTTCATCTTCTCCTCTCATTCTTGATGGTTCTTTGATGTGCTGGCTTAGAAAGTGTCTTGTTGCCACGTCCAGCAGCTTAGCTCTCCATGTTTCTGGTCCTCCATGCGGGTCTCTGTTCTCCCAATTTATCTTCCCATGGTTGAAGTCTCCCATAATTAGTAGTCCAGATCCATTCCTGCTGGCAACAGAAGCTGCTCTCTCTATTATGTTAATGGTGGCCATGTTGTTTCTATTATATTCCTGTCTGGGTCTTCTGTCATTTGGTGGTGGATTATATATGACTGCGACTATTATTTTTTGCCGTCCAGTTGTTATTGTACCTGCTATGTAGTCACTGAAACCTTCACAGCCCTGTATAACCATCTCCTCAAAATCCCAGCCTTTTCTTACCAGAAGGGCTACACCACCACCACCTCTTCCTTCTCTCTTCTTCCTCATAACATAATAGTCCTGTGGGAACACTGCATTTGTTACGGTTTTCGTTAGCTTTGTTTCTGTGAGAGCTATTATGTCTGGGTTTTCCTCTAGTACCCATTCTCCAAGTTCATTTGCTCTATTTGTAATTCCATCTATGTTAGTGTACATTGCCTTGAGGCTCACTTTCTTCTGTCCCTTCTCCAATCTCCTCCATGGTGAGTGTTCTGCTGTTGGGGGAAGCTGTTCCATGGGTGTGAGGATTTGTGAGGTGGATGACAGGGTTGCAGAGGATACAAGGATGAGGGATGGGGGTCAAATGAAGGGGGAGGGACAGGGAGGGTATGAGGTTAAAGGGGAGGGAGGACAGGAAGGAAAGGTGGGGAGGGGGGACTCGGCGGGAGGAGGGGATTGGGTGTGGGGTGAGGGAGATTTGGCTGGGTATTTGAGTGGGGGCATCGAGGGTTTGGGGTAGGGGGGTTTTCTATGCAGACGAGGGTGGTGGGGTTGCCCTCTCCGCTCGTGTTACTGGGTAGCTGGTTGTGGGTTCCCCCCTCGCCTCTGGGGGTGATGTGTTAGGAGCTGTGATTTCCTGGTTTTCCCCTCTCGCCCTGTGCTTCTTCCTTGCTTCTGCCACCATGGCCCTCACCTCCCTCGTCATGTCCCTCTGGAGGAATACTTTTTTGAATTCTCCCACATGTTGCTGGTGGCTTTTCTTTGTTAGAATCATCTCCTTTGTGTTCTCGTTTGCAAACACTATCTTTAACACACAGTCTCGGTCTTTTTTGTACCAGCCTAGCCTGAAAATCTTCTCAATGCTATGCTCAGCCCCTTCCATGTCTTGTGCCTTCAGTATTTCATTCACTGCCACTTTGTCCGGCACTTTGTCTGGCACAAAATCACTTTCAGATTTTAAATATATATATGATATCCTGAACAAGAATTTGTTAATATTTTACCTCACTCTGTACACCTGATTAATTGACCAGAGAGGGGTACCTACCAGACAGCCTCCTGCTCACACAACTAGATGTGTAATGACGATGTATTGATGACGATGGTGATCCGTCGTCGCCTCCCACTTGGTGATTCACTAAGTTCTAGTAGATTGATGATTGCGATTCTTCTCTATCTACACAAAGCTCTGGAGTCAGTCACTGTATCGTTGTGTTACAGTTCACTAATTTACTTTACCACTGATCACAGTCGCCACCCAACAAACACAATCAGGCAGTTCCACGGCGGGTCGACCCACGCTGGCCGTCATGTCAAGTCGTTCCACGTGGTTCTCCACACTGTAAATGCACCGGTGATGCCACTAGCTCCACTTTTGGTTTCTTCGCACTATCGCTAGCGATATGACTATGCTATGTTGCACCCTGCTAGCTACACACTGCAAGAGGCCAAATACTATGATCTAGCCTCTATACTCCTTCAATGCCCCAAGAAATTGACGAATTTCCGCGGACATCACTAATCGTGTGTCTCCCACCGGCGGCGGCCTACTACACACACACACACACATGTACTCACCTAGTTGTACTCACCTAGTTGTGTATGCGGGGTTGAGCTCTGACTCTTTGGTCCCGCCTCTCAACCGTCAATCAACAGGTGTACAGATTCCTGAGCCTATTGGGCTCTATCATATCTACACTTGAAACTGTGTATGGAGTCAGCCTCCACCACATCACTTCCTAATGCATTCCATTTTTCAACCACTCTGACACTAAAAAAGTTCTTTCTAATATCTCTGTGGCTCATTTGGGCACTCAGTTTCCACCTGTGTCCCCTTGTGCATGTGCCCTTGTGTTAAATAGCCTGTCTTTATCTACCCTATCAATTCCCTTCAGAATCTTGAATGTGGTGATCATATCCCCCCTAACTCTTCTGTCTTCCAGCGAGGTGAAGTTTAATTCCCGTAGTCTCTTCTCATAGCTCATACCTCTCAGCTCGGGTACTAGTCTGGTGGCAAACCTTTGAACCTTTTCCAGTTTAGTCTTATCCTTGACTAGATATGGACTCCTTGCTGGGGCTGCATACTCCAGGATTGGCCTGACATATGTGGTATACAAAGTTCTGAATGATTCTTTACGCAAGTTTCTGAATGCCGTTTGTATGTTGGCCAACCTGGCATATGCCGCTGATGTTATCCTCTTGATATGTGCTGCAGGAGACAGGTCTGGCGTGATATCAACCCCCAAGTCTTTTTCTTTCTCTGACTCCTGAAGAATTTCCTCTCCCAGATGATACCTTGTATCTGGCCTCCTGCTCCCTACACCTATCTTCATTACATTACATTTGGTTGGGTTAAACTCTAACAACCATTTGTTCGACCATTCCTTCAGCTTGTCTAGGTCTTCTTGAAACCTCAAACAGTCCTCTTCTGTTTTAATCCTTCTCATAATTTTGGTATCGTCCGCAAATATTGAGAGAAATGAATCGATACCCTCCAGGAGATCATTTACATATATCAGAAACATGATTGAACCGAGTAAAGAGCCCTGTGGGACTCCACTGGTGACTTCCCGCCAATCGGAGGTCTCACCCCTCACCGTAACTCTCTGCTTCCTATTGCTTAGGTACTCCCTTATCCACTGGAGCACCTTTCCAGCTACACCTGCTTGTCTCTCCAGCCTATGTACCAGCCTCTTATGCGGTACTGTGTCAAATGCTTTTCGACAATCCAAGAAAATGCAATCCGCCCAGCCCTGTCTTTCTTGCTTAATCTTTGTCACCTGGTCGAAGAATTCTATTAAGCCAGTCAGGCAAGATTTACCCTCCCTGAGCCCATGTTGGTGATTTGTCACGAAGTCCCCCTCCCCATCCGGCCCGTTGGCGTTGTGAGGGGGCTTAATGGACGGCTGCCTGAGTGTGATGCTCCGTTGGGCAGTCCTCTGTCCTTTTCTGGCCTTGCACTCCTGCTGCTATCTTCTCCAATTGTGCCGGATCGCTTTTCCTTTGCCTTCTGTTTCGTTTTTCTCCCCCCTCTTCTCCTATCTGCTTGTCGTTTCCTGCCGACCTTTTGCTTGTTTTGGATTATTTCTTTGGACTTCTTCTATTTTGACGCCCGGGTGCTTGAGGAGGCATACTCTTGCACCCGTAGAACTGTAGTACCCAACGTCTCGAGCGAGGGGAACCTTTTATTGTCAATCCCCCTTTCGTCGCTGAACCCGATCTCGACGGACTGACGGTTCTTAAGGTGGCGTTTGTGGGGCGTATACTCACGACGCACCCCTAGGGGGCCCCGGCATGATCGGCGATAGCTTCCTGTTGGGTGTCCTGCCTCTAATTGTGGCTCCATGGTGGGTATGGGGGCACATTCGTGGATGAATTTGTCACTTTTCGTCTCTATGTCGTTGAATGTTTCCGTTGTACCCTCTCAGGCTCGTGGGGTGGGCGACCAAGCCCCCGAGTCGGCCTGTATTGGAAGACCAGGCTCTGTAGCTCCCGCTGCGTTGGGCCCCGACCTTGCCCCTCCTTTGACCGTCCTGACTTCTTCCCCCAGCTCCCCTCCCTCCTCTGTGGTTGGGTCGAGCCTCCAGCCCCCGGTGGTGACCACTTCGTCCCCTGGTGTGGCTAAGTCTTTCGTTGTGACTACTGCGCCTTTTGACCCCTCTCTCTCTAGGGGTTCTCAACGCCGTTCGCGCCCCAACCGCACTCGCTCGATTCCTTCCCGTGCTGATGCGTATCAGGCCTTGTTTGGTCCTGCTTCATGGGCCAAATACTTTGATCTCCTCCCTCTTGATTCTGCGCCTCCTGACGATTTCTCCCTCCATCGGCATCTTGTAGATTCCGTAGATGCGTCTGTTACTTTCAACGCCACTCGTCTCGGTACATGTGTCGTTGCTGCTCCTTCTCAGGATGCGGCTTCCCGCTTGGCTGCCTTATCTTGCCGTGGCGAGATCCCTGTTCGGGTCTCCAAGAACGTTCAGATGAATGCCAGTGTTGGCACTATTCTCCTCCCACCCCATATTTGCAACCGGTGTTCGGAATCTGCAGGATTGCCACGATGATATTCGGCATATCCTTGATGCCCAAGGCCATTCTGTCCTCCAGGTTGACTCGTTTACTCGTCCCCCT
This sequence comes from Procambarus clarkii, assembly GCF_020424385.1. Lineage (NCBI taxonomy): Eukaryota > Metazoa > Arthropoda > Malacostraca > Decapoda > Cambaridae > Procambarus > Procambarus clarkii. The sequence goes on from NW_025557559.1 coordinate 19,539, forward strand.
CGTGGTCGTCGCCGTCAACCCCTTCGCGTTGTGAAGATCACCTTTGATGGTAGGACCCTTCCATCCTCTGTCATTCTTGCTGGTGCTAGGTGCTCTGTCCAGGAGTATATTCCTTCTCCCCGACTTTGTACCAAGTGCTGGAGGTTTGGGCATGGTGCCCTCCGCTGCTCTGGGACTGTCTCTCTCTGTCCTTTGTGTGAGAGTGAAGGTCACCCTAAGTCGGAGTGCACTTCTCCCCAGGCTCGTTGCCTCAACTGCGGTGAGGCCCATCCTACCTTCTCCCGTGCGTGTGTCCATTACAAGCTTGAGGCAGCCGTCCTCAACTTGAAGCACCGGGAGCGTTTATCTTTTCCTGAGGCGAGACGCCAGGTTCGCCGGCTCCCGCCTTTTGCTAATATCTCTTATGCTCGCGTGTTGCGCTCTTCCTCTCCTCGTCCTTCCCGCCTTCCTCAGACTCACAACCGTTTCCGGGCCTTGGACCCTGATGCGCCCACTGCCCCCTCCTTTGTTCCTTTGGGTTCTCTCCCGAAGGATCCTCCTTCTGGTCCTCTGTCTGGGGTTCCCCTTCCTTCTACCCGGTCTGTCGTGTCTCCTGTGTCTTCTTCCTCGTCCCCCTCCGATCCTCCTTCCCATCCTCTTCCTCCATCTATCGGCTCTCCCCACCGCCTGTTGGTGCGGGCGGTTGTCCATCGCTCTCCTAACGGCCGTCGTGTGTGCTCTCGTTCGGCTTCTCCTGTTGAGACACTGGAATCCGTTGCCCGGTACGTAGTTGCTGGGACACCGGTCTCTTTAAGTCAGAAACGAAAGCCTGGCTCCTCTCCTTCCTCTTCCCCGGTGGGTAAGAAGGCTTCGCTTTCTTCCTCAGCTCCTACTTCTGGCTCTGTTGCTCCTTCCCCTCCCGTTTCAGTGATTGCGCCCCCTGTTCCTGCTATGGAGGTTTCTTTGGCCCCTACTTCCCTTTCGGTTGCTGCTCTTGCTGAGGTGCGCTCCCCTCTTTCTACTCCCCCTCTTCCTGCTGCTGTCCTTGACTGCTCCTCTCCGTTGTCTCCTCCTCTTCCTCCTCCTCCTCCTCCTCCTCCTCCGGACCCCACCCGCCCACCTCTGATCTGTTCTCCCGTTTCCTTCCCTCCGTCTTTGCTCAGTTTACCCATGCCCCCTAACCCTGACTGTCGGAAAATCCGACACCATTTAATAATCATACAGATAATAGCTGTATTACCAACAAGTTACCCATAGAAAACGTAACTTGTAGTGGAATTACCATCTAAAGAAAACGGGATATCATCACCACATACCATTATAATTCACCAGCTATTCTGCTGGGAATTATTCTTAAATACATTAGTCTTTGGACTTTACCATCATAAAAACATCTTATATAAATTAACTTAATTATCAATATTAAAGTAGAGTAAATGTGACCCTTCTATCACTTTCTGAAATCTGGACAAAGTAGGCCAGGCGTCAGAGTGGGGAAGGAGGGCAGCCATTGTTGTGTCACCTCCGAGACGTGTGGAGCAAATTCGGCTCCTATCATTCTGGACAATGTCGGCCAGTAACGTCAATAGGATGGAGTGTTAAACAGCCATTGTTTATTGAGACCAGAGGCTCACACGGGAGCAAATTCGGCTCCTGTTAAATTTACTTGGACGTAGTGTTATGGAAACCAAAGGTGTACCATTTTTCAACACGCTGTCTACATATCAAGTTAAGTGTTCTTTCCGAAACCCATTATCTATCATTAGTGGCCATTAATGTCATTATATAGGGTGACCCGGTTAGAACGCGAAATCGCCTCATACTAAAGGTAATTAAGCCAGGTCTTTAATGTTCCATGTACTGTATAGTGTTTTCTCTGATATACTTGTCATATATAGGATTCTGGCTTCACAGCTAGCGCACTTTTGACAGGTCAAGACGAGGAAGGAAGATTTGTGCACCAGTTACTGGGTGATATGGAAGCTACCTCAAAGAGGATAATTTGGTGTCTACACCCTAGTTATACCTGGTGGACTAACCTGCTGTACTATAAGATAAGGAACCTTTTCAATGTATGTAGTTAATTCTGTAATTTGATTGGCTGCATATATATTAATTTAATAACCCCCCCTAATGTGTAGAGGATCGATTTGTGAGATTAAGAGATTATTGCAGAAATACAGTCCACTTATCATTATACAAATTGCTATCGAAGTATATAAATTAACGTAAATATAAATTCATATAAATTAAATAAATATAAATCTCACAGGTCGGTTCCCACATTATTTGCTCCTTCGAATTATTAGATTAATCACACATTTGTGCGTCTGTTCGTACAGGACGGATGTCCCGTACTAGAGTTGCAGGGGTTAGAAGTCTAATGCGATTTCATTTCCCTGTCAACTCTTGAAAGGCTAATATTCAAGCCTTATTACATATTATTTAACCCAGAAGACTGGATGTGATCAAGTACTACAGTCAAGTATGATTCAGGGACTGCAGTGAGATCAGTGACATTAGATATAACTTGAAGTTTCTTCAGGTAACTGGTCACTGATATATAAACACTGAGGCCCATGGAATACATCTTGATTAAATAATAAATGTATCAAATCAGTCATCAGATTTATTGGGGTTTAATTTAGTTAATTGATTCAGAAGATTGAATAGCTCATCATTAAAGTAAAGTATGGTTCTGAGACTGCAGTGGGTTCAGTGACATTGGTCGCAGTGACTTGTAGCTGTTTTAGGCTACTGTTCACTGATTTGCCACTGAAGCCTCATGAACTCATCTTCAGCTTTAAATGATGATACTAACATCAACCTCTGTTGGTATAGTCAGCTGTAATCTCCTTAGTATAATGCTACTGGAGAAATATAATCAGCTGACAAATTTAGATTTCTACTGGTATTGTTTATCTGCAGGCATAGGTCTCCTCAGGCTTGATACTGGGCCTGAGAGTAATTTACCTCCTGCAGAGTTTAACATGGTTATGCCCTGATATTTAGTAGGGCTACCAATGAATTGATGGTAGTAGTCTGTCCCCACAAGGACAGCCATTTGGCTTTTGATTTGCTCAAATTTACCTGCAGCTGCTTGATAATAGCTTTCCAGGTCAGCATAATCAACTTGAGATTGTTGTGACAAATCTTCACATTTCTTGATCTGTCTTGTTAAGTGGCCTTTAAGACCTGCAAGGGTTCTTTTCATTCTCCCTGCATTATCCATACTGGCTAGTTGGTGAAGCCTTGTGGGACTTGTACTTGGGCTGCTCATAATACTGAACAAGCTCTAATGGTAGCCTAGGGTAAAATGCACTCACTAGGCAATAATCCTACCTCTACTAGAGGTTAGCACTTAAAATTAATACACATTATATATATACAATCATACACACTAATGATTTGAGTGATAAACCAGTGTCACTGGAAGTACCTTTAGGTTAGCTCTTCTATATCACCCTAGGATGGTAGAGACACTAATTAATCACTCAAAGGTGTAATGATCATAAGTAAATTATTATATATACAACTCAACTCGAGTTGATAAAAATTACACCCAAAATAGGGTCTGGACCATTCATTAATGGTGTTAGGTTGTTCAATATAGTACAACTGACTATTGTAATAATGGGACTAGGATGAACAATAATAGTTCAACTAGTCATATCCTACCCTGTTGTGGGTTGGCAATTAGTAAATATTATACTGTGATCACTAGTGCAATATATATTAAATAATTCTCTATTTTGGAGAAATAATATACACAATTATTGATAATAGCCTATTAATTAGCCTCTATGAAACTTCTAATATTATCTAGAAGTATTAAATATTATTAGTGACCTCGCGAAATAAAGTCCACAAAATTCGTAGATAATCTCTCGCGAAATGTAACACCACGAAATCCGTGAACAATATCGCGAAGACACTGTCACTAATTAGGCTGGCTTCTATATTAGCGCTGTCATTTCACGAAATAACACGCCACCAAATCTGTGGGTGCGCATGAAACCGCTGACGAAGCTGAACTGGGCTGAGGGAGGCTCCTGAGCTCCCACGAGGCTTCGCCGCTGTCTTTGACTGGCTTTGTTTAAATAACACTGCACTAGTATATTTAATGAATCCACTGGTTAACTGGTTCATCCGGTACTAAGATGACCAAATGTGGGTTCATAGGACCGAATATTCCGGTTCCGAAGGTCCAAATAATTCGGTTTCGAAGGACCAAATAATGTAGGACTTCGACCCGTGAGCAGCCCCCTGGGGAATTATGTCGGAAAATCCGACACCATTTAATAATCATACAGATAATAGCTGTATTACCAACAAGTTACCCATAGAAAACGTAACTTGTAGTGGAATTACCATCTAAAGAAAACGGGATATCATCACCACATACCATTATAATTCACCAGCTATTCTGCTGGGAATTATTCTTAAATACATTAGTCTTTGGACTTTACCATCATAAAAACATCTCATATAAATTAACTTAATTATCAATATTAAAGTAGAGTAAATGTGACCCTTCTATCACTTTCTGAAATCTGGACAAAGTAGGCCAGGCGTCAGTCAGTGGGGAAGGAGGGCAGCCATTGTTGTGTCACCTCCGAGACGTGTGGAGCCACGGCTCCTATCATTCTGGACAATGTCGGCCAGTAACGTCAATAGAATGGAGTGTTAAACAGCATTGTTGTTTATTGAGACCAGAGGCTCACACGGGAGCAAATTCGGCTCCTGTTAAATTTACTTGGACGTAGTGTTATGGAAACCAAAGGTGTACCATTTTTCAACACGCTGTCTACATATCAAGTTAAGTGTTCTTTCCGAAACCCATTATCTATCATTAGTGGCCATTAATGTCATTATATAGGGTGACCCGGTTAGAACGCGAAATCGCCTCATACTAAAGGTAATTAAGCCAGGTCTTTAATGTTCCATGTACTGTATAGTGTTTTCTCTGATATACTTGTCATATATAGGATTCTGGCTTCACAGCTAGCGCACTTTTGACAGGTCAAGACGAGGAAGGAAGATTTGTGCACCAGTTACTGGGTGATATGGAAGCTACCTCAAAGAGGATAATTTGGTGTCTACACCCTAGTTATACCTGGTGGACTAACCTGCTGTACTATAAGATAAGGAACCTTTTCAATGTATGTAGTTAATTCTGTAATTTGATTGGCTGCATATATATTAATTTAATAACCCCCCCTAATGTGTAGAGGATCGATTTGTGAGATTAAGAGATTATTGCAGAAATACAGTCCACTTATCATTATACAAATTGCTATCGAAGTATATAAATTAACGTAAATATAAATTCATATAAATTAAATAAATATAAATCTCACAGGTCGGTTCCCACACTGACTTTGCTGACCCTGATCCCGACCCTGATATTCTTTAACGTGCTCTGTTGCTCTTTCGCCTTTGTTTCTTCCTTGTTCTCTGTTTTTGTCCTTTCTCTTCTCGTCGTTGTCCATTCTTCAATGGAACGTTCGAGGTTATTACGCCAATTTCCTCGAACTCCAACTTCTGATTTCGCGGTTTTCGCCCCTTTGTGTCTGTCTCCAGGAGCCAATGCTTGGTGCTCGTCCTGGTCGTTTTCGTGGCTATTCCTTTTCTCTCCCCCCCCCCCCCCAGCCATTGCTGGGGCTTCTAATTCTTCTGCTCTCTTCATTCGGGCTGATGTTCCCTTTGTTCCTTTACTTTTTCCTTCGCCTCTCCATTGTTCTGCTGCTCGTATCTTTGTGGGGAAATGGTACACAGTTTGTTCCATTTATCTCCCCCCGAGTGTCCCGCTCTCTCTTCCTGATTTGAAACACCTCCTAGACTCCTTGCCGGAGCCTGTGCTCCTGCTGGGTGACTTCAATTGTCGTCATTCTCTTTGGGGTGACGTTCTGACGAATACCTGGGGTCGCCTCCTTGAGCCATTTCTCCTCTCTTCTTCCCTGTCTCTTCTGAATTCTGGTGAGCCCACTCATTTGGACTCTCGGACTCGCACCCTTTCTTGTCTTGATCTTTCTCTCTGCTCTTCTTCTCTTTACTTAGATTTCACGTGGCAGGTTCTTGATGACCTCCATGGAAGTGATCATTTCCCCATCCTTGTTTCCTTTTTCTCTTTTCGCCCTTCCCTCTCTTTCCCTAGGTGGCAGTTTGCTAAGGCGGACTGGACCCTATTTACCCTCAGTGCTGCACTCTCTGACCTCTCCCTTCTGCCTCTCTCTCGCGCTCTCCTCCTTTTTCATGACACTGTCTTCAACGCTGCCCTCTGCTCTATTCCTCGCTCTTCCTCTCGGGGTCCACGGAAGTGCGTTCCCTGGTGGAATGCGGACTGTGCTCGGGCTGTCCGCTGTAAGCGTGCAGCCTGCAAGAGGCACCGCCGTAGGCAGACGACCGATTCTTTTCTTTTCTTTCGGAAAGCGAGTGTGGTGGCCCGTAGGGCCATCCGTACGGCTAAACGTGAATGTTGGGCATCTTATGTCTCAACAATTACGTCCGAAACCCCTCTGGCCCAGATCTGGAAGCGTATCCGCAAGATAGCGGGTAAGTTCGTTCCCGATGTTTCACCGGTCCTTCACCTCCATGATACTCTTGTGGCGGACCCGTTGCAGGTCGCTTCCGAACTGGGTTCCCACTTTTCTTCTGTTAGCTCTGGTCTTCATCTTCCCCAATCTTTCCTTCTTCGTAAACCTGTCCTTGAGTCTCGTCCTTTAGATTTCTGCACTCATCTTCAGCTTCCCTATAATGATCCCTTCTCTCTCTCTGAACTTCGTTCTGCCCTGGCCCTCTGCGGTTCTACGGCGGCGGGCTCCGATGGTATTCATTATGAGATGCTTCGCCATCTCCCTCCGAGCACGTCTCAGTATTTACTGAGTCTGTATAATCGGATCTGGGAGTCGTCGTCAGTCCCTGAGGACTGGCTCGATGCCGTTGTCCTCCCTGTTCGCAAACCGGGGTCTCTGGGTACTTCCCCTAAGGACTTTCGCCCTATTGCTCTCACAAGTTGTGTCTGCAAACTCTTTGAACGTATGGTTAACGTTCGTCTGATGTGGTTCCTGGAACACCATCACTTCCTCTCCCCTTCTCAATTTGGTTTCCGCAAGTGCCGCAGCACGACAGATGTCCTGGTGAACTTGGAGGTACATATTCGTACTGCTTTTGCTGCGAAGACCTCCGTTGTTGCCGTCCTTTTTGACCTGGAAAAGGCTTACGACACCACTTGGCGTTATCATATCCTATCTCAACTTCATTCTTTTGGCCTTCGTAGTCATCTCCCTCTCTTTCTCCGCAGCTTCCTCTCTCGTCGTTCCTTTCGGGTGCGCCTTGGTACCGCTCTCTCTCCCTCTTTTCAGCAATACGAAGGTGTGCCCCAGGGTAGTGTTCTGAGCACTACTCTTTTTCTGGTTGCCCTCAATGGTCTTCTTTCCTCTCTTTCTTCTGGTGTCTTCTCCGCTCTCTATGTCGATGATCTTACCCTTTGTTGTCAGGGTGATGATTCCCCTCTCCTTCAACGCCGGCTTCAACTTACAATTGATGCCATGTCGTCTTGGGCCACTGATCATGGCTTCAAGTTCTCTGCTTCTAAGACTTGTGCCATGACATTTACGCGGAAACGGGTTGTTCTTCATCCCTCTTTGTCACTTTATGGTCATCCCCTTGAATACAAAGATTCCGCGAAGCTTTTGGGGTTATTCCTTGACACTCGTTTGTCTTGGTCTCCCCATATCTCTTACCTCCGTGTTGAGTGCTCTAAGGCCCTTACCCTCCGTCGGGTCTTGTCCCAAACTTCTTGGGGGGCAGATAGGCGCACTCTCCTTGCTTTACATTCCTCTCTCGTCCTGTCTAAGCTCGATTATGGTTGCCCTGCTTACTCGTCTGCTTCTCCTTCTACTCTTCGCCGTCTTGATGCTTTGCACCATACTGGGTTGCGCCTCAGTTCTGGTGCCTTTCGTTCGACTCCCGTCCTTAGCTTGTATGTTGACACTGGCTTCCTGTCTCTCCGGGACCGCCGTGATCGCTACTGTCTTTGCTATCTTGCGCGGTCCTTGCAACATCCTTCCTCTCGCCTCTGTCGTGCTTTAACTTTTACCCCTCCTGCAGTTCCTGTTCCTCTTCACCACCTCCCTCTTTCTGTCCGGTTATCTCGCCTGCAGGATTCTCTTTCCGATCGTATTTCTGATGTTTCTCCTCGTGTTGTTCCTTCTTTGCCCCCGTGGAGGGTCCCTCTTCTGCGGTTTTGTACGTCCTTGACCCGTATCACTAAAGCTTTTACCCCTCCTACGGTTCTAAAACGCCTTTTCCTCGAGCACTTTTCTTCTCACTCCCGCTCCGTTTCTGTCTTCACCGATGGGTCTAAGTCAGCGGACGGTGTTGGCTACTCTGTTGTTTTTCCTGATCGCACTTATATGTGTCACTTGCCTCCGGAGACTAGCATCTTTACAGCGGAACTTTATGGTATTCTCTATGCTCTTCGTCTCCTGCTTTCTCGTTGTCAGTCTTCCTTTGTAGTTGTTGTTGACTCTCGTAGTGCCCTCATGGCTCTCGGGTCCTTTAATCCGGTTCATCCAGTGGTTGTCGAGATCCAGCATTAGCTGTTTCTCGTTCACAGTAAATTTAAGTTGGTTGAGTTTTGTTGGGTTCCCAGCAATATTGGTGTGTCTTTAAATGAGCGTGCGGATGCTGCCGCCAAGGAAGCTGTCCGCTCTTGTCCCATCTCTCGTAAGGACATTGCGTACTCCGACTTTTACCCGGTTATCCATTCCTCAGTCCTTACCCGTTGGCAAGCTTCTTGGTTGTCTGTTACTGGTAACAAGCTACGTACTCTTAAATATTGTGTTTCCTCGTGGCAGTCCTCCTTCCACCGTAACCGGCGGTGGGAAACAGCTCTGGCGAGGTTGCGTATTGGCCACACACGCTTAACCCATGGTCACTTGATGGAGCGCCGACCTGCTCCTTATTGTCCTAGTTGCATTGTCCCTCTTACGGTCGTGCATGTCCTTCTTGAATGTCCTGACTTCCAGGACGAGCGTGTGTCTTGCTTTCCGACCGCCCCTCGCGGTCACCTGTCCCTCGATAGAATTCTTGGTGACTCGGATACTTTTGATATCGTTCGCCTTATGCGTTTTTGTTCTCGTATTGGCATCCTTGGTGATATTTAGCGCCCTCTGATTATTTTGCGTATTTGATGGTGCTACATAGCCTTCCCGGTTTGGTGCCTTCTTTTGATAATTACTTACTTACTTACTTGTCACGAAGTCCCTTCTCTCCAGATGTGTTACCAGGTTTTTTCTCACGATCTTCTCCATCACCTTGCATGGTATACAAGTCAAGGACACTAGCCTGTAGATCAGTGCCTCTTGCCTGTCGCCCTTTTGTATGTTGGGACCACATTCGCCGTCTTCAATATTTCTGGTAGGTCTCCCGTCTCCAGTGACTTACTATACACTATGGAGAGTGGCAAGCAAAGTGCCTCTGCACACTCTTTCAGTACCCATGGTGAGATCCCGTCTGGACCAACAGCCTTTCTAACATCGAGATCCAGCAGGTGTCTCTTGACCTCCTCTCTCGTAATTTCGATCTTTTCCAAGGCCACCTGGTTTTCTTCTGTTTCTCCTAGCACAGTGACCTCACCTTGCTCTATTGTGAATACCTCCTGGAACCTCTTGTTGAGTTCTTCACACACCTCTTTGTCTTTCTCTGTATATCTGTCCTCGCCTTTTCTAAGTTTCAATACCTGATCTTTCACTGTTGTTTTCCTTCTGATGTGACTGTGGAGTAGCTTTGGTTCGGTCTTGGCTTTGTTTGCTATATTATTTTGAAAACTGATATAGCAAACAAAGCCAAGACCAAACCAAAGCTACTCCACAGTCACATCAGAAAGAAAACAACAGTGAAAGAACAGTGTGTGTGTGTGTGTGTGTGTGTGTGTGTGTGTGTGTGTGTGTGTGTGTGTGTGTGTGTGTGTGTGTGTGTGTGTGTACTTGCTTATACTTTTAAAAGCAGTTTTCATTCCTTTCCTACTGTACTAGTGTTCGTAGTGAGATCAAAATAATAGTACTCATAGTTGTTGCAGTTCAGAGAAACCTATTACGATGTAGCAGGAATCGCTTAATATTGAGATTCTGTCTAAGTTTATTAAAAGTTACTGCTTATCGGGTAGCCCGTCCTCGCACACAAAGATCCAAGCTCGTTAATCCAGCCACCAAATCTCTTGTTAATGAATGAAATTGGTTTATACACGACTCAACTGATGACGTCCGAACACTTCTTGAAAAAGTGCTTCTCTCACGTCTTCTATTCGAACCACAATTCTATAAATGCTTCACCCAAATACTTCAAATACAAATAATTGCCAACAGAACCTAAACACGTAACATATGCCTAACTATACATATAATTCTTATGTTTAATAATATTAATTTATATATGAGAGCAAACCAATTTTTAATACACAGTGTGTTAAAATTAATGAATATGTCTGGGGACGGACGCTACTTGAAACAGCGCAATGTGAGGATGTAATTATGTCTTATTTATGTTATGATTATACATAATTCCTATGTATAATAATATTATATATATATATATATATATATATATATATATATATATATATATATATATATATATATATATATATATATATATTATATATATATATATATATATATATATATATATATATATATATATATATATATATATATATATATATATATATATATATATATATATATTGTGACGATAATCTCTTTCAAGAGAGATTGAGCCTGCTCTTCCCTACATAATTACGTCAAAATACAAGATACTATATACAAGATACGTTCACCAAGTATCGCCAAACGTTTTTGCCCAGAGAGCAAATCGTACCCCAACACCTGGCCACCGCCGTAACCAGCTAACTGCTCATCCTCTGCCTGCCTGTTGCTGATTGGCTGGTGTCTCGTCGCACCTGCCCTCCGCCACCACCACAAGTCGACGTCTGGGCTGCAGTGCGCCAGTCTCGTCAGAATATCTCAGTGCTCCATGCAGTTGACATCTCTCGCTGGTAGACTAAGCCTGGCTTTCGTGTACTAAGGGAGGTGGCAGCTCGAAGCCAGTATTCCAGCACTCATATTTTTATTTTGCTATCACTGTAACTTACTTGTCTTAGCGTAACTTTTCATTTGCCAGTGATTATTCATGTTATTTTGTTTGTTGACTTATCCTGCATATTTTATGAGATTGCCTTTATTCATGTCTTGTTTTTCTAGAGTAATTAAAATTGCATTGTTTATATATTTGTGTTTTGTGTGTCTTCCCATTACCTTACCACAGACGAAGGACCAACTTTTCTCTTTTTTTTTTATTATGTGACGAGGCCCTGCCCCTAGCTTTTGAAACAGCCGAACACCAACGCTTTACCGTCACAATATATATATATATATATATATTATATATATATATATATATATATATATATATATATATATATATATATATATATATATATATATATATATATATATATGTATATATATATGAACAAATATATTTTTAATACAGAGTGTTAAAATTGATGAAAGCGTCTGGAGAGGATGGGCGCTGCTTTAAACAGCCTAGTGTGAGGACGTGTTTAATCGGAATATGGACATTATAGTGTGTCGACTCCCGATAACACACTCAAACCTGTCCATGATTGCTTAAGCCAGTTTCTAGATATAATAACAATGCTCACGCCCCGAAGGACAACTAATCCCACTATATACTGTGACGAAACATAGGTGACTGGTGAGTTTCTCAGCCTGGTGTGCTATCCTTTGGTACGATAGATATGAAGCAACGAGTGAGGTAAGACCAGGAAAGAGATTCTCTCACTACGAGAAGTAAAACTTTGTTGGACGGCCTTATTGCCCCTCACAGCGGTTGATTGTTCTGGCTGTTGGTCGCAGGCAGCTACTCACTGGTTGCAAGTAGTGAACTCTGACAGGGAATGTCCCACCAGTTAGTGGAAGTTATGTCCACTGTAGATCCCAACGGTGCATATCTGGACCATAATCATATTGTGTACGACTACGTCTCCTTAATGTATCTTTGTTTCTGAACTGTATACCATGAACGTAACTGAAATGCTGTATTCTTCCAGCGTATTAAAGCTGTAGGAATAGTTCAGTAGGAATAGTTCTGAAAAAATAGTTCCGTACCTGAACTATTTTCTACCGTATACTACAATGTTTATACATTGTACCATGTTCATACCTGGAATATTGTATCCCGATAGCATACAAATAACGTACCTGAATCATTGTATCCTTACAGTACATTATTGACCTGTCTTAGTGTGTCCTTACAGTGCACCACTACGTCTGTATAGTGTTACTCAGTATCTGTTGAGTGCACTTTTGTTTCTGTTCAGTGTACCTGTGTGAGGGTAAAGAGTACCTCAGTGTCTGTACAGTGTACTGTGTGACGGTACAGAGTACCTCAGTGTCTGTACAGTGAACTGTGTGACGGTACAGAGTACCTCAGTGTCTGTACAGTGTACTGTGTGACGGTACAGAGTACCTCAGTGTCTGTACAGTGAACTGTGTGACGGTACAGAGTACCTCAGTGTCTGTACAGTGTACTGTGTGACGGTACAGAGTACCTCAGTGTCTGTACAGTGTACTGTGTGACGGTACAGAGTACCTCAGTGTCTGTACAGTGAACTGTGTGACAGTACAGAGTACCTCAGTGTCTGACCAGTGTACCAGTGTGACGGTACAGAGTACCTCAATGTCTGTACAGTGAACTGTGTGACAGTACAGAGTACCTCAGTGTCTGACCAGTGTACCAGTGTGACGGTACAGAGTACCTCAATGTCTGTACAGTGTACCTGTGTGACGGTACCGTGTACGTCAGTGTCTGTACAGTGTACTGTGTGACGGTTCAGAGTACCTCAATGTCTGTACAGTGTACTGTGTGACGGTACCGTGTACGTCAGCGTCTGTACAGTGTACTGTGTGACGGTACAGAGTACCTCAATGTCTGTACAGTGTACTGTGTGACGGTACAGAGTACCTCAATGTCTGTACAGTGTACTGTGTGACGGTACAGAGTACCTCAGTGTCTCACCAGTGTACCTGTGTGACGGTACAGAGTACCTCAATGTCTGTACGTGTACTGTGTGACGGTACAGAGTACCTCAGTGTCTCACCAGTGTACCTGTGTGACGGTACAGAGTACCTCAATGTCTGTACAGTGTACTGTGTGACGGTACAGAGTACCTCAGTGTCTCACCAGTGTACTGTGTGACGGTACAGAGTACCTCAATGTCTGTACAGTGTACCACTAACGTACCTGCAGTATACTCAAAGGCCGAAGACCTGTAGTAGAGGAGAGTGGTTGGCAGGAGGTGGAGAAGTGCTTCCTCTTGATGTGCTGAAGGACGCCTCCCTCAGACAAGCGCCGGATGCTGCAGGTACACACACTCATCATTCTCTCTACCATCCGTCATCACTAATATAAAAAACTAGTTAAATGGTGAA
>NW_025557560.1:0-20156 GCF_020424385.1 Procambarus clarkii
ATATCCAACGTGACCCCTAATATCCAACGTGACCCCTAATATCCAACGTGACCCTACCAGCCAACGGACCCCTACCAGCCAACGTGACCCCCTCCAGCCAACATGACCCCTACCAGCCAACGTGACCCCTACCAGCCAACATGACCCCTACCAGCCAACGTGACCCCTACCAGCCAACGTGACCCCCTAATATCTAACGTGACCCCTACCAGTCAACGTGACCCTACCAGCTAACGTGACCCCTAATATCCAACGTGACCCCTACCAGCCAACGTGACCCCTAATATCCAACGTGACCCCTAATATCCAACGTGACCCTAATATCCAACGTGACCTCTACCAGCCAACGTGACCCTACCAGCCAACATGACCCCTACCAGCCAACATGACCCCTACCAGACAACGTGACCCCTACCAGCCAACGTGACCCCTAATATCCAACGTGACCCCTACCAGCCAACGTGACCCCTACCAGCTAACGTGACCCCTATCAGCCAACGTGACCCTATCAGCCAACGTGACCCCTACCAGCCAACGTGACCCCTAATATCCAACGTGACCCCCTAATATCCAACGTGACCCCTACCAGTCTACGTGACCCCTACCAGCTAACGTGACCCCTAATATCCAACGTGACCCCTACCAGCCAACGTGACCCCTACCAGCCAACGTGACCCCCTAATATCCAACGTGACCCCTACCAGCTAACGTGACCCTAATATCCAACGTGACCCCTACTAGCCAACGTGACCCCTATATCCAACGTGGTAGTGGTCACGTTGAGAGGAGAGGGAAGGGAGGTGGTGTTAAGGGAGGGAGGAGTGGGAAGGGAGGTGGTGTTAAGGGAGAGAGGAGGGGGAAGGGAGGTGGGGTTAAGGGAGAGAGGAGAGGGAAGGAGGTGGTGTAAGGGAGGGAGGAGAGGGAAGGGAGGTGGTGTTAAGGGGAGGGAGGAGTGGGAGGGAGGTGGTGTTAAGGGAGTGAGGAGAGGGAAGGGAGGTGGTGTTAAGGGAGGGAGGAGTGGGAAGGGAGGTGGTGTTAAGGGAGGGAGGAGAGGGAAGGGAGGTGGGGTTAAGGGAGAGAGGAGAGGGAAGGGAGGTGGTGTTAAGGGAGAGAGGAGAGGGAAGGGAGGTGGGGTAAGGGAGGGAGGAGAGGGAGGGAAGGGGGGGGGGGTTAAGGGAGAGAGGAGAGGGAAGGGAGGTGGGGTTAAGGGAGGGAGGAGAGGGAAGGGGGGTGGGGTTAAGGGAGAGAGGAGAGGGAAGGGTGGAGGGTTAAGGGAGAGAGGAGAGGGAAGGGAGGTGGTGTTAAGGGAGGGAGGAGAGGGAAGGGAGGTGGGGTTAAGGGAGAGAGGAGAGGGAAGGGGGGTGGGGTTAAGGGAGAGAGGATAGGGAAGGGAGGTAGGGTTAAGGGAGAGAGGAGAGGGAAGGGAGGTAGGGTTAAGGGAGAGAGGAGAGGGAAGGGTGGAGGGTTAAGGGAGAGAGGAGAGGGAAGGGAGGTGGTGTTAAGGGAGGGAGGAGAGGGAAGGGAGGTGGGGTAAGGGAGAGAGGAGAGGGAAGGGGGGTGGGGTTAAGGGAGAGAGGAGAGGGAAGGGAGGTGGTGTTAAGGGAGAGAGGAGAGGGAAGGGTGGAGGGTTAAGGGAGAGAGGAGAGGGAAGGGAGGTGGTGTTAAGGGAGGGAGGAGGAGAGGGAAGGGAGGTGGGGTTAAGGGAGAGAGGAGAGGGAAGGGAGGTAGGGTTAAGGGAGAGAGGAGAGGGAAGGGAGGTAGGGTTAAGGGAGGAGAGGAGAGGGAAGGGAGGTAGGGTTAAGGGAGAGGAGAGAGGAGAGGGAAGGGAGGTAGGGTTAAGGGAGAGAGGAGAGGGAAGGGAGGTAGGGTTAAGGGAGAGAGGAGAGGGAAGGGTGGAGGGTTAAGGGAGAGAGGAGAGGAAGGGAGGTGGGGGTTAAGGGAGGGAGGAGAGGGAAGGATGGTGGGGTAAGGGAGGGAGGAGAGGGAAGGGTGGTGGGGGTTAAGGGAGAGAGGAGAGGGAAGGGTGGTGAGGTTAAGGGAGAGAGGAGAGGGAAGGGTGGAGGGTTAAGGGAGAGAGGAGAGGGAAGGGAGGTGGTGTTAAGGGAGAGAGGAGAGGGAAGGGAGGTAGGGTTAAGGGAGAGAGGAGAGGGAAGGGAGGTAGGGTTAAGGGAGAGAGGAGAGGGAAGGGAGGTAGGGTTAAGGGAGAGAGGAGAGGGAAGGGTGGAGGGTTAAGGGAGAGAGGAGAGTGAAGGGTGGTGGGTTAAGGGAGAGAGGGAGAGGGAAGGGAGGTAGGGTTAAGGGAGAGAGGAGAGGGAAGGGAGGTAGGGTTAAGGGAGAGAGGAGGAGGGAAGGGAGGTAGGGTTAAGGGAGAGAGGAGAGGGAAGGGAGGTAGGGTTAAGGGAGAGAGGAGAGGGAAGGGAGGTAGGGTTAAGGGAGAGAGGAGAGGGAAGGGAGGTAGGGTTAAGGGAGAGAGGAGAGGGAAGGGAGGTGGGGTTAAGGGAGGGAGGAGAGGGAAAGGATGGTGGGGTTAAGGGAGGGAGGAGAGGGAAGGGTGGTGGTGTTAAGGGAGTGAGGAGAGGGAAGGGTGGTGGGGTTAAGGGAGAGAGGAGAGGGAAGGGTGGTGGGGTTAAGGGAGGGAGGAGAGGGAAGGGTGGTGAGGTTAAGGGAGAGAGGAGAGGGAAGGGAGGTGGTGTTAAGGGAGAGAGAAGAGGAAGGGGGGCGGGTTAAGGGAGAGAGGAGAGGGAAGGGAGGTGGGGTTAAGGGAGAGAGGAGAGGGAAGGGTGGAGGGTTAAGGGAGGGAGGAGAGGGAAGGAACGCTATACCTGCTCAGAACTGTTAGAACAGAACAGAAAGAACAATTATAATGATAGACTCCGTCGTGTACCCACATGGCGAGTCTTCAGCCCTGAGGGTTGTAATATATGTGAGCTGCACCACGGAGTGGTTATGTGCCTGGACTAAATATAGTGACGGCACCTAGTGTGTGAAGGGTCAATAGTGACGGCACCCTAGTGTGTGAAGGGTCAATAGTGACGGCACCCTAGTGTGTGAAGGGTCAATAGTGACGGCACCCTAGTGTGTGAAGGGTCAATAGTGACGGCACCCTAGTGTGTGAAGGGTCAATAGTGACGGCACCTTGGTGTGTGAAGGGTCAATAGTGACGGCACCCTAGTGTGTGAAGGGTCAATAGTCACGGCACCCTAGTGTGTGAAGGGTCAATAGTGACGGCACCCTAGTGTGTGAAGGGTCAATAGTGACGGCACCCTGGTGTGTGAAGGGTCAATAGTGACGGCACCCTGGTGTGTGAAGGGTCAATAGTGACGGCACCCTAGTGTGTGAAGGGTCAATAGTCACGGCACCCTAGTGTGTGAAGGGTCAATAGTGACGGCACCCTAGTGTGTGAAGGGTCAATAGTGACGGCACCCTAGTGTGTGAAGGGTCAATAGTGACGGCACCCTAGTGTGTGAAGGGTCAATAGTGACGGCACCCTGGTGTGTGAAGGGTCAATAGTCACGGCACCCTGGTGTGTGAAGGGTGAATAGTGACGGCACCCTAGTGTGTGAAGGGTCAATAGTGACGGCACCCTAGTGTGTGAAGGGTCAATAGTGACGGCACCCTAGTGTGTGAAGGGTCAATAGTGACGGCACCCTGGTGTGTGAAGGGTCAATAGTGACGTCACCCTAGTGTGTGAAAGGTCAATAGTGACGGCACCCTAGTGTGTGAAGGGTCAATAGTGACGGCACCCTAGTGTGTGAAGGGTCAATAGTGACGGCACCCTAGTGTGTGAAGGGTCAATAGTGACGGCAACCCTAGTGTGTGAAGGGTCAATAGTGACGGCACCCTAGTGTGTGAAGGGTCAATAGTGACGGCACCCTAGTGTGTGAAGGGTCAATAGTGACGGCACCCTAGTGTGTGAAGGGTCAATAGTGACGGCACCCTAGTGTGTGAAGGGTCAATAGTGACGGCACCCTGGTGTGTGAAGGGTCAATAGTCGCGGCACCCTAGTGTGTGAAGGGTCAATAGTGACGGCACCCTAGTGTGTGAAGGGTCAATAGTCGCGGCACCCTAGTGTGTGAAGGGTCAATAGTGACGGCACCCTAGTGTGTGAGGGTCAATAGTGACGGCACCCTAGTGTGTGAAGGGTCAATAGTGACGGCACCCTAGTGTGTGAAGGGTCAATAGTGACGGCACCCTAGTGTGTGAAGGGTCAATAGTGACGGCACCCTGGTGTGTGAAGGGTCAATAGTGACGGCACCCTGGTGTGTGAAGGGTCAATAGTGACGGCACCCTAGTGTGTGAAGGGTCAATAGTCACGGCACCCTAGTGTGTGAAGGGTCAATAGTGACGGCACCCTAGTGTGTGAAGGGTCAATAGTGACGGCACCCTAGTGTGTGAAGGGTCAATAGTGACGGCACCCTAGTGTGTGAAGGGTCAATAGTGACGGCACCCTGGTGTGTGAAGGGTCAATAGTCACGGCACCCTGGTGTGTGAAGGGTGAATAGTGACGGCACCCTAGTGTGTGAAGGGTCAATAGTGACGGCCCCTAGTGTGTGAGGGGTCAATAGTGACGGCACCCTAGTGTGTGAAGGGTCAATAGTGACGGCACCCTAGTGTGTGAAGGGTCAATAGTGACGGCACCCTAGTGTGTGAAGGGTCAATAGTGACGGCACCCTAGTGTGTGAAGGGTCAATAGTGACGGCACCCTAGTGTGTGAAGGGTCAATAGTGACGGCACCCTAGTGTGTGAAGGGTCAATAGTCACGGCACCCTAGTGTGTGAAGGGTCAATAGTAACGGCACCCTAGTGTGTGAAGGGTCAATAGTGACGGCACCCTAGTGTGTGAAGGGT
Source organism: Procambarus clarkii (assembly GCF_020424385.1). Taxonomy (NCBI): domain Eukaryota; kingdom Metazoa; phylum Arthropoda; class Malacostraca; order Decapoda; family Cambaridae; genus Procambarus; species Procambarus clarkii. Next base: position 4,848 of record NW_025557560.1, read on the forward strand.
CAATAGTCGCGGCACCCTAGTGTGTGAAGGGTCAATAGTGACGGCACCCTAGTGTGTGAAGGGTCAATAGTGACGGCACCCTGGTGTGTGAAGGGTCAATAGTCGCGGCACCCTAGTGTGTGAACGGTCAATAGTGACGGCACCCTAGTGTGTGAAGGGTCAATAGTCGGGGCACCCTAGTGTGTGAGGGTCAATAGTCGCGGCACCATAGTGTGTGAAGGGTCAATAGTGACGGCACCCTAGTGTGTGAGGGGTCAATAGTGACGGCACCCTAGTGTGTGAAGGGTCAATTGTGACGGCACCCTAGTGTGTGAAGGGTCTTTAGTGACGGCACCCTAGTGTGTGAAGGGTCAATAGTCGCGGCACCCTAGTGTGTGAGGGTCAATAGTCGCGGCACCCTAGTGTTGTGAAGGGTCATAGTGACGGCACCCTAGTGTGTGAAGGGTCATTAGTGACGGCACCCTAGTGTGTGAAGGGTCAATAGTGACGTCACCCTAGTGTGTGAAGGGTCAATAGTCGCGGCACCCTAGTGTGTGAGGGTCAATAGTCGCGGCACCCTAGTGTGTGAAGGGTCAATAGTGACGGCACCCTAGTGTGTGAAGGGTCAATAGTCGCGGCACTCGGCGGGGAGCGTCGTCCCCACGACTGGCTGCACCCTCAACACCCTGCTCTCACTAACCCTACTGGGTGCTGTGAGTGAAGGTGGGCAGACTGCATATTTTTGGATTGCCAGAAAGCCTTTGATACAGTGCCACACAATTGGCTAGTGAAAAAGCTGGAGATGCAGGCTGGAGTGAAAGGGAAGGTACTCCGTTGGATAAGGGAGTACCTAAGCAACAGCAGACAGCGAGTCACTTTGAGGGGTGAGGTCTCAGATTGGCGAGACGTCACGAGTGGAGTCCCGCAGGGGTCAGTCCTGGACCTATCCTGTTTCTGATATATGTAATGATCTCCCAGTGGGTAAAGACTCGTTTCTCTCAATGTTTGCTGATGATACAAGGCGACATAGTGGAAACTGAGTACCCACATGAGCCACAGGGACGTTAGAATGAATTTTTTCAATGTCAGAATAATTAACAGGTGGAAGCATTAGGCTGTGATATGGTGGAGGATGACTCCATACACAGTTTCAAATGTTGACATGATAGAGCCCAGTAGGCTCAGGAATCTGTACAGCAGTTAATTCACAGTTGAGAGGCGGGGACTAAAGAACCAAAGCTCAACCCCTGCTAGCACAACTAGGTGAGTACAACTAGGTGAGTACAATTAGGTAGGTGAGTACACACGCGCACAATGAAGCTAGGTGTAGGGAGCAGGAGACCAGATACAAGGTATCATTTGGGAGATGAAATACTTCAAGAGTCAGAGAGAGAGAAAGACCTGGGGGTTGATATCACGCAAGACCTGTCCCCTGATGCTCATATCAAGAGGATAACATCAGCGGCATATGCCAGGTTGGCTAACATGAGAACGCCCTTTAGAAACTTGTGTAAGGAATCTTTCAGAACTTTGTATACCACATATGTCAGACCAATCCTGGAGTATGCGGCTCCAGCATGGAGTCCATATCTAGTCAAGCATAAGACTGAATTGGGAAAGGTTCAAAGGTTTGCCACCAGACTAGTACCCGAACTGAGAGGTACAAGCTTCGAGGAGAGACTACGAGAATTAAACCTCGCGTCACTGAGAGACAGAAAAGTTAGAGGGGACATGACATGATCATCACATACAAGATTCTCAGAGGAATTGATAGGGTAGATAACGACAGACTATTTCCACAAGGGGCACATGCACTAGGGGACACAGGTGGAAATTGAGTGCCCAAATGAGCCATAGAGACGTTAGAAATTTTTTGTCAGTGTCTGAGCAGTAGACAAATGGAATGCATTAGGAAGTGTTGTGGTGGAAGCTGACTCCATATACAGCTTCAAAATGTAGATATGATAGAGCCCAGTAGGCCCAGGACCCTGTACATTAGTTGATTGACAGTTGAGAGGCGGGACCAAAGAGCCAAAGCTTAACCTTCGCAAGCACAATTAGGTAAATTAGGCAATTAAGTAAGTACACACACACACACACACACACACACACACACACAGGAGGTTACAGGAGTAAAGTCCTACATGTCGATGTTCGCGGATGACGCAAAGTTGATGAGAAGAGTTGTGACAGATGAGGATTGTAGGATCCTCCAAGAAGACTTGAACAGGTTGCAGAGATGGTCAGAGAAATGGCTATTGGAGTTCAACACGAGCAAATGCAAAGCTATGAAAATGGGACTAGGTGATAGGAGACCGAAGGGAGAGTACACAATGAAGGGGAACTGCCTACCTGTGACGACGCGAGAAAGAGACCTGGGCGTGGACGTAACACCTAATCTAACTCCTGAAGCACATATAAATAGGATAACGACAGCAGCGTACTCTACACTGGCAAAAGTTAGAACATCATTCATAAACCTAAGTAAGGAGGCATTTAGGGCGCTTTACACTGCCAACGTGAGGCCAGTCTTGGAGTATGCCGCCTCATCATGGAGTCCCCATCTGAAGAAGCACATGTGAAAACTGGAAAAGGATCAGAAGTTTGCAACGAGACTCGTCCTAGCGTTACTAGGATGGGGTATGAAGAGTACCTGAAGGAATTGAGCCTTACGACACTAGAAAAAAGAAAGGGGGGGGATATGATAAGAACGTATAAAATACTCAGGGGGATTGACAGAGTGGATATAGACGAAATGTTCACAAGGAAAAGTAACAGAACGAGGGGACATGGATGGAAGCTGGAAACTCAGATGAGTCACAGAGATGTTAGGAAGTTTTTTTTTAGCGTGAGAGTTGTAGAAAAATGGAATGCACTTAAGGAGGAGGTTGTGGAAGCAAATACTATTCATAATTTTAAAACTAGGTATAATAGGGAAATAGGACCGGAGTCATTGTTGTAAACAACCAATAGCTCGAAAGGCGGGATCCAAGAGTCATTGCTCGATCCTGCAGACACGAATAGGTGAGCACTAATAGGTGAGTACACACACACACACACATGGATGAATTTCATAAAGTCTCAGCATGGAATTCAATGTGAATAAATGCCATGTTACGGAATGTGGAATCGGAGGAAATAGACCACACACAACTTACAAATTATGTGGAAAGAAATTACAAAACTCTAATAAAGCCCGAGACCTCGGAGTGGTTATGGATAGTAAGCTGTCGCCAGAGAAACACATAAAGAACATTGTGAGAGGAGCGTATGTATCGCTTTCCAACTTAAATATGTAGTAGACATAATAGAGGAAAAATAAATTGGTTAAAAAGGCGGGATCCAAGAGCTAATAGCTCGATTCTGCCGGCACAAATAGTAAATACACACACATGCACACACACAGTGGGGCCTCCCAACACACGCCTTACACCACTACACCCCAACATTGTCACTTTAGTGCAGCCTGGGATGACGGCTTGAGTGGAAGCCTCAGGACCCTTACAGGGTTCAGAATCCCAGGTTGCGTTTCTTTTAAGCATGTCATGGTGTAGTGGTCTAGGGCGTGTGCTTGGGAGGGCCCGTGTGTAGGTTCAAACCCTCTTCAAGGATCCTATAAATTTCCACAATGAATCTCTTTCTGTCCCGCCCAGGAATAAAATGCAGAATCTCTGATAGCAAGTCGCGAACGAAGCCAATAGTACAACGAGACCCTAAAAACTTCGAAATATGGGGAACTAACTGTGGTAACCGGCGGTGTCCGGGTCTCTACCACACACCCTTCCCCCCCCCCTCACTCTTCACTCACAATCACCCACCCTTCCACCACGCTAATCACCTATACTCTCTTACACACCTTCACTCTAGCACACAAGAAGACACTTGATGGCTACTGGGGTTCAACCTCACCAAGTGTAAAGTGATGAAAATGAGTAGATAAAGGGGATTCTATAAAAAATAAAGCGCCAAGCTGATACGACTTTATAGCACTGGGAAGGACTCGGATAAGGATTTAGGAGAGGACGGGGAGGAAGATAAGTTACAGTGGTAGAGAGAGATTAATATAAAGAATGAGAAACAATATATTATATATATATATATATATATATATATATATATATATATATATATATATATATATATATATATATATATATATATATATATATATATATATATATATATATATATATATATATATATATATATATATGTGTGTGTGTGTGTGTATATCACGAAAATAAACACGTGATTAAGAATGTGACAATTTCAGACCACGGAGGAAAATGAAACAGGAATTTCCTTAAGTACTTTCGTATATTAAATATTACTTCATTCCTTCTGAAGATGTATTTAATATACGAAAGTACTTAAGGAAATTCCTGTTTCATTTTCCTCCGTGGTCTGACATTGTCATATATATATATATATATATATATATATATATATATATATATATATATATATATATATATATATATATATATATATATATATATATATATATATATATATATTCCTACAATGCTATGTAGGAACAAAGTTGGAGCATTTAGTGTGGGAGAAGCCATCACTTTCAGGTCAGTTGGGAGGAGCGAAGCTTTCACTCTGTGTCAGGTCAGACGCCTGAAAGTTTAAATTAGAACGGCGGACACTGTGTATCCCAGCCAGGATTAGTGAGGGTAATGTGGGAGTTGTCACGAGAACACTGTGGTGAAGACAGTTCCAGGCACGCTACTAACATGACAGGAACAACCTGCGGGGAAACACAACTGGGGAATTTCGTCGGGGAATTTCTCGAACTGGAAGAGAAAGTTAGGGAAGGAAAAAAACACGGCTGTTGTGAAGCTCTGATGGAAACCTTTTAGCGAGACGCATTTTTATATGTGTTTGTGTTATATGTATTTTAATGTGTTTGTGTTACATGTATTACATTTTTTATATGTATTTGTGTTATATCTGTATATGACACAGTATATACCGAAGGTTCGAATCCTCATGACGGCTCCGACAGATTATCTCATTGATGTATCACGTTACTGTGAATACTCTGTGTGTGTGTGTGTGTGTGTGTGTGTGTGTGTGTGTGTGTGTGTGTGTGTGTGTGTGTGTGTGTGTGTGTGTGTGTGTGTGTGTGTGTGTGTGCAGTATTTGATATTGTATATGTAGCCAGTCTCACTTAGTTATGAATGACGTAGTCCTTATGTTGTCTCACACCTTGCAAGTGTTCCTGGACTGATAACAGTTCTTAGCATTAACTTTAATTAGTGTAAGTTTAGTGAGGAGACACTTTTCTTTTTACGCTACCTTTTTGGTAAGGTTAGTTTAAGTAAGTTTAATTTGGATTTTATTGTATATTTTGTATATTGAGGGAGGTATTTCCTTCACGAAATTTCTAGTTTTAGTATATCCATTTCTCAACTCGTGCTGATGCCCATGATGCTCACTTCCTCCTCACAAGATGTGTATCTCTCCCTAAGTTGACTTACTTTCTGAGGTGTTCTCCATCCTACAACAACCCTAAATTAAACGAGCAAGACACCCTTCTGAAGTGCATGCTGGAGAAACCCCTGAAACTTCCGTTGGACGACTCTCAATGAAAGCAAGCAACCCTTCTCATAAGACTCGGCGGCCTTGGTGTCCGCACAGCCTCCAAGTTTGCTCTTACAGGCTTTGTTTCCTCCTCCCATGCATCGCACGACCTCATAAGAGATATCCAACCAAACCCCTGAGTGATTCAGCAGGGATCCACGATCCTGCTTTAATTGAATGTTTGAATCAGTGTAATTCCCTTACAGCCACAGCACTCAACTTAGATCCACCAAAAGGGACAAACAGTCCAACTGGGACAGCCTAGTAGTGGAAAATATAGTTGAGGCCATGTTCAGCGCTGCAACATCAGATAAGGAGAAAGTCAACATTAGAGCAGTGCTGCCCCCCATGCCCAGAAACTCCCAGGGGGAGTTTCTTTTGGCAGTACCCATGTCAGCAAAAGGCACGCATCTAGATCCAGTGGCCATCCGCCTTGGTGCACCAGTTTACACTGAATACAAGTGAATTTGCAACAGGAGACCAATATTGTCTGCATGGGTTGCACTGCAGAAGCTCCAAGGGCTGGCATACAAGAGACAACGAAGTTAATGACATCATCAAGAGGAGCCTTGTTTCAGGTCAGTGCCCAGCGGAGAGAAAACTTTGCATCCTTGGGGACCAAAACACGGACGTTCTCACGCTTCGCCCAGATGGCATCACAATATATTGCTGGAAGAGTGGCAGACAGCTGGTGTGGGACTACACGTGTGTATCCACCCTGGCTGACACCTACCAACGCTTCAGTGCTGATCAAGCAGGTGGGGCGGCTCACCACAGGGTAACATCAAAATCAGTCAAGTACAGGCGACTGGAAGGTCAATAGACGTTGTTTCCATAGCGTCTGAGACACATGGCCCCTGGGGTAGGAGCGTGTTTATCATGTGAGGGAAATCTTCGAAACCTCTTTATCGACTGCTTTGAAATTTTGACACAACATTACATTCTAATAGTTGCGTGTTTTTATATACCTACTATATACATGCATCACCTATGACAGGGAAAAAAAACATGCTTTTTTAACAGCGCCATCTGTTGGACATAATAGCAACACATCTCAGAAAGTTCTTCACCGATTGCTTTGAAATTTTGACACAACGTTCCATTCGAATAAGCGTGTGTTTTTCATATGTACTCCAAGAACTTCAACAAAATTTTGTAGATCATAGGCAAAGTGAAATCGACACAAGTAATTCCATCTATTATGCAAGAGGAGCCACACATCTATGGTTCATCCAATAAAATCAGCAGACTTAAAGATCTTACTACTGCTCGGCTTAGATTCGGTTACACGTATCTCTGGGAATTATCATTATCTGCTGATGTAGACCTGGCCAAATGTAAACTGTGTCAACAAAATTATTCGCACACCCTCCGTCACTATGTGATGGAGTGCGAAAAGATACGTGAATTCAGAGGTAATTCTATAACGAATGTTCCAGCAATGTGTAAATATTTCATTCAAAATTATCTGCTACCAGAAAATTTAGCGAAATATCCCTAGTTTGCTAACTGTAGGTAGTAACTAAGTGATAGTAACCTATCCACCGCTGCCCACTGGATGAGGGGCGGTGTGCAGGACAAACATATCAATTGTGACACTAGCTCTCCACATATGTCAGTTGCTTAATTTAGAAAGTGTACTTGTGGTCGATCTCGAACCCATTGACGATGTGAAGACTTGTACTGAATTTTGTAACTAGCTCATCAAGATTGTAACTTGCTTAGCTAAATGAATTGTGGGGTTCATTCCCTGAGCCCATTATGTGCCTCTGTAACCGTTTCCACTACCGCCCACAAGATGGGTATGGTATGCATAATAAATAATCTAAACTAACTCTTATATACCTGCTATATAGCTGCCACACCTGTGACAGGTAAAAAACATTTTTTTTTTTAACAGCGCCATCTGTTGCATGTAATAGCAACACACGCTATACTAAATATGTTACGATTCCATTTAAATGTTTCAGATTGCATTGATAAATTGAATTTTCATAGATTTCGATTTATTTTCATTTTTATTTAATTATTTTGTGTGACATTGCGTTGGAATTGAGTTGTTTACCATACCGTTCATTTCATAAGTATAAGAATAGATGCCAAACCTGTGGCATCTATACTTGAAAAAGCTCCATCTGTTGCACGTAAGTAACTTTTTTTTTTATTAAGATATGAGGTACATCTGCATTAGTGCAGCTACCCTCGACTATATGAAGTGGAGTACAGTGTGTCAAAAAAGCTAACTAGGTGATGCTAAGAAATCCCCATCACACAGGATGGTTAGTCATACAGAGGCATGTGATAAGCGGTCTGCACTGGCAGACTCCGGATGCATTTTGAGGATATCAACAACACAAGATTGAATAAGGTAGCAGTGGTAATACAAGTCCCCATCTCGCAGGATGGTTAGTCATACAGAGCCATGTGTTTAATAGCCTGCACTGGCAAATTTTGGGTATACTGTGAGCATATCTTCAAGAATACGAGAGTGAATAAAGTAATTGCAAAGCTCCAGGTACCTCATGCCAACTGGTGTGAAAGGTCTAATAACTGGGCATTCAGTGATGTAGTGCGGGAGATCGTGCCGTAGTTCCTGCTCACAGAGTTTGCAACTGGATTGCTCAGGATTGGGAGACCCGTCACCTGCAGCCACCTGCCACAGGTAACGGTAACCCAACCTGATCCTTGCAACTACTGTGTCGCACAGTCTAGTGGACGTTTTGTGCTGTCCATAGATGTAGGTTTCAGATCTGAACAAATCATAGATTTTTATACTAGTACTTTCAGGTCGTTGGGAGTCAGTAAGTTCTTTCCTATCAGATCTGAATGTTTGGACCAATACAGTTTTGACAGCAGAGATGGGGATACCTAGATCTAATTCAACTTCAGACTTGTTACACGCTAATTTGGCCGCAATGTCTGTCTCATTATGATGGGTTATATTTATGTGTGAAGGTATCCATACAAAGGAGATTCGAGACCCTTTACTCTGTGCATCAATTAGGTCATTTATAATTGGGAGTATGAGGTTCTTGCTGTCGTTGCTAGGTGTAATGCTGCTAGTTCTGCTTGTGTGGAGGTCAGCCAGTTGTTTAACCTGACACTGACAGTCTTTGTGCAAATATTATTTCTATAAAACCTACATGTCGCTGCAGTCCGTCCAGTAGAGGATTGGACTGAGCCGTCGGTGTAGACACAGTGCTCGTGAGATGTTAAACTCTCGATGGAGGAGGCAATAGTTTCAAGAGTGACAGCTTTGAGAAGAGCAAGATTCTCATTATCTTTCTTGGTGACAGGTGTGTATGATACTTGAATGGTGGGGTACAGATAAAGAGGAATATCAGAGACAGGTAGATTGCACTTAAAAGGAATGTTAAGTTTAATGAGATTGTGAGCATTGTTGCTCAGCCAATTATCATAAAAGGAGTGAGTTGGTATGTCGGCACCAGTCAAAAGGGTGTTAACAGCACTAAATAATTTGTCTCTGAGCAATGCAGGAGATGTTGGGTCTCTCATGACTTTAAGGCAAAAGGTAGTGTTGACTTGCACTATTCTCTCTAGTATGGTTGGAAGCTTCAGTTCTTCCCTCATGTTGATGATTCTTGTGCATCTTGGGGCACCAAGAATTATCCTCATGGCCTCATTCTGTACTACTTCAAGTTTGTCCAACACAGAGGAGGGGAAATTAAGTGCAGAGCATTATAATCAACGAGAGATATAACGAACATCATATAAAATAGTCTAGCATATTTAATATTGATACCAATATTCTTACCAGTAAGTGTTCTCAATGGTTTTAGTCTTTCTTTTAACCAACGGTGTAGTTCATTTACAATGTCACTGTTAATACCAACTCCAAGATATTTGTGCTGCCCACACGTTTCAATGTTCTGGTTGTTGACCTTGAAAGCTATAGGGACATGAGTTTTCTCTTGGGGATGGAGAACTCTGGATTTAGTTATAGAGATAACACGACCACATTCAATGCTTTTAGCAGCGAATGAATCAAGTAGAGCTTGTAGTCTAGTTTGGGAATTTGCAACAATGCATATGTCGTCGGCATAACAAATGACGGCTTCGTCAGGTAGTGTGGGAATATCAATTGTTAATTTATGCATCAGAACATTGAACAGTGTAGAACTTAGCACTCCACCCTGGGGTGTACCCAACTCAAAGGGTGCAGAGAATTTACTTTTGACCCCCTTGAAAAGGACTGAGGCGGCTCTGTTACTCAGGTACCCTCTAAGCCATGTCAACAGTCTTCCCTTAACTCCAAAAGAGGCTAGCTGTTCTAGGATTATTTCTCTGTTTGCTGTATCAAAAGCAGTTTGGAGATCAATAAATGCCGCCTGAGAGTTTGGTCCCGCTCTGATAAAATACTCAGCAAAGCAAGTTTGTGTGCTTCTTCCAGGAAGGAAACCGTACAGGTTAGGGGCAAGGTGGGGCTTGATTTGAAACATTAGTCTGTCGAGAATAATTCTCTCAAGAACTTTACACATGCACGACGTCAGGGAAATGGGTCTAAATTTTTGTGAATTAGGCTTGGGTATGGGTATTAAGAGTCCTTGTGTCCAGCGGTCAGGTAAAACACCCTGCCTTAGACTTTGATTAAACAATTCTAGCAAAGGGCTATTTGGCAGCTCAGCAAGTACTCTCATGGTGTTGTATGTGATGCCATCCTCTCCAGGAGAGGTAGCCTTACCTTTCATGAGTGCATTTTTAATTTCAAAGGGGGTTATGCCATAGTTATCATCAGGCCCTATTTCACTACAGGCAATTTCAATATTGAAGTTACGATTTATTTTGGTACTAGCCAGATAGTTTTGCACATTTAGGGGCAGGCCGCTTATACTAGCAGTGCTTGCATATTGCTGAAGCAGCATGTCGGCATAGTCTACAGGTGAATGGTGATCAAGTTGACGACTGCTAGGACGAGAAATCTTTTTAACTTTATTCCACATTTGGGATGAGGATGTTGCATGAATGATGCCTTGCAGAAACTGTTCCCAGTGCTGGTTATACACCTGTTCCTTTAGCTCTCTGAACTCTCGGCTGGCTTTAAGAAATATGCTGAGGGTGTCAGCTGTTTTATGTGTTTTATACTGCTCAGCTAGGAATAAAACTCTGTCATGCAGGGGCTTAAGGCGTGAGTCAGTGAACCACCTCTGTCCCGTCCTCACTGGTTTGGGTCTTGTGGATTTTACAACATTGTCATAAAAAGCGGTTACTTCAGTGACCAGGTCCTCATATAATGCATTAACGGTAGTAAAGCAGTAAGTGTTATACCATTCATAAATGCGGAATTTGAAGAGCATGTGTAAATTTTCAGGGATATTAATTATTTTTTTTCAAAGCTTAGGGGTTTAACATTATTGATAGTGTATGAACTGAATATGGCAAAATGATCACTAACTAATTCATGAACAATTAATCCTTGTAAGTAACGCATGAAATTTCTCAGTAAACTCTACGGACATTACATCCCCGGTTTCATTTCATGCATTAAGAGAATCACCCGGTGAAAGGCGGGGAGGGATTTGGGCCACAGAACGTTTCATAAAGCATTTAACTTAACTTAGTCTTAACCCGACAAACCCTAAATCCGTCCCATACCCCAATCCTTTCATCCTGCAAAGGTGATAAGTGTAGTAACGTTGATGGGAATTGACTTGAGACCCGCTGTTATTGTTATGTCATCAATTACCTCATTATAATCAGCATCAGTATTTACAGAATCATCGATATCAACATTATCATCAATACCATCAATGTGACAGAGTTCATCAATATCATTGATATCGTGTAATTAATCATAAATCATCATAATCACCCACATTATGAACACCAATATGATCATGAGATAATATATATTATCATACAATAACCATCAGTTATATACATAACATCAACAATATTATTATTACCTTCACCATTATTATTATCATTAATGATATTAATACCATTAAAATCATCGCCAAACTGCAGAGTTAACATCTCATTCATTAACTTTTTATAATAATTAGAAAATATATAAGCTGCAATTTTTTTTCCAAACGGTATTATTTACACGCTAATTAAATATTAACGAATAAATTAGTGCATAAAACGACGAGCGTCAAGTTATTAATTGTTCTAATTATTAGCTAATATTCAAACTGTTTGAGTTTGATAATTATTAAGCATTTTGATATTTGATAATTATTAAGCATTTTGATATTTGATAATTAACAAATATTTTGATAATATTGGAGTACACCTTGAGGCGCCACACTGACAGCCACGAACTGAAGATAAAAGTCTTGTATTAAATCTGCTAAGACAAACATTTTGGGGAAAAACTAAAAAAACAAATTTTGAGACGAGGCGCGAGGCCGGCCGGGAAATATATCTCAGTGATGAGGGAGAGGCGCTGCCTGAGCTGAGGAGGAGACGCTGATGAGGGAGTGGCGCTGCCTGAGCTGATGAGGGAGTGGCGCTACCTGAGCTGAGGAGGAGACGCTGATGAGGGAGTGGCGCTGCCTGAGCTGAGGAGGAGACGCTGATGAGGGAGAGGCGCTACCTGAGCTGAGGAGGAGACGCTGATGAGGGAGTGGCGCTACCTGAGCTGAGGAGGAGACGCTGATGAGGGAGAGGCGCTGCCTGAGCTGAGGAGGAGACGCTGATGAGGGAGAGGCGCTGCCTGAGCTGAGGAGGAGACGCTGATGAGGGAGTGGCGCTGCCTGAGCTGAGGAGGAGACGCTGATGAGGGAGAGGCGCTGCCTGAGCTGAGGAGGAGACGCTGATGAGGGAGAGGCGCTGCCTGAGCTGAGGAGGAGACGCTGATGAGGGAGTGGCGCTGCCTGAGCTGAGGAGGAGACGCTGATGAGGGAGTGGCGCTACCTGAGCTGAGGAGGAGACGCTGATGATGGAGTAGCGCTGCCTGAGCTGAGGAGGACACGCTGATGAGGAAGAGGCGCTACCTGAGCTGAGGAGGAGACGCTGATGAGGGAGAGCCGCTGCCTGAGCTGAGGAAGAGGTGCTACCTGAGCTGAGGAGGAGACGCTGATGAGGGAGAGGCGCTGCCTGAGCTGAGGAGGACACGCTGATGAGGAAGAGGCGCTACCTGAGCTAAGGAGGAGACGCTGATGAGGGAGAGGCGCTGCCTGAGCTGAGGAGGACACGCTGATGAGGAAGAGGCGCTACCTGAGCTGAGGAGGAGACGCTGATGAGGGAGTGAGGACGGTGAGGGAATACTGGCTTCACTGGGGGAGGGAAGGGGATCCAAGAGTGAGGTAAGGGGATCCAAGAGTGAGGGAAGGGGATCTGAGAGTGAGGGAAGGGGATCCAAGAGTGAGGGAAGGGGATCCAAGAGTGAGGTAAGGGGATCAATGAGTGAGGGAAGGGGATCCAAGAGTGACGAAAGGCGGATCAAAAAGTGAGGGAGGGGATCTGAGAGTGAGGGAAGGGGATCCAAGAGTGAGGGAAGGGGATCCAAGAGTGAGGGAAGGGGATCTGAGAGTCAGGGAAGGGGGTCAATGAGTGAGGGAAGGGGATCCAATAGTGAGGGAAGAGGATCCAAGAGTGAGGGAAGGGGATCCAAGAGTGAGGGAAGAGGATCCACACATTCGCATCCTTCGTCAATATTCTGGCTACCTTTAGAATTTAGTATCCAACCCGCCACCAGTCCAATACCTGGTGTGTGAGAGCCATATATGTGGCACACGTGGCTTTACCTGGCACTTGTGACAGGTTTATTCCACACCTGACTTCCTCCGACACTCACATATCCATTATTTGGGTTCCCAGAGGCAGTTGTGTAGTGGGGCGGGACCTCGGGGTGAGAGGTGGACCATATTCCTGCTGGCTCCACCCTGGGAGTCCCTCCACCACACTGTGGTAGTGTGGTGGTTCATGGTGCTGGCTCCACCCTGGGAGTCCCTCCACCACACTTGTGGTAGTGGTGTGGTGGTTCATGGTGCTGGCTCCACCCTGGGAGTACCACCACCACACTTGTGGTAGTGTGGTGGTTCATGGTGCTGGCTCCACCCTGGGAGTACCTCCACCACACTTGTGGTAGTGGTGTGGTGGTTCATGGTGCTGGCTCCACCCTGGGAGTCCCTCCACCACACTTGTGGTAGTGTGGTGGTTCATGGTGCTGGCTCCACCCTGGGAGTACCTCCACCACACTTGTGGTAGTGTGGTGGTTCATGGTGCTGGCTCCACCCTGGGAGTCCCTCCACCACACTTGTGGTAGTGGTGTGGTGGTTCATGGTGCTGGCTCCACCCTGGGAGTCCCTCCACCACACTTGTGGTAGTGTGGTGGTTCATGGTGCTGGCTCCACCCTGGGAGTCCCTCCACCACACTTGTGGTAGTGGTGTGGTGGTTCATGGTGCTGGCTCCACCCTGGGAGTCCCTCCACCACACTGTGGTAGTGTGGTGGTTCATGGTGCTGGCTCCACCCTGGGAGTCCCTCCACCACACTTGTGGTAGTGTGGTGGTTCATGGTGCTGGCTCCACCCTGGGAGTCCCTCCACCACACTTGTGGTAGTGTGGTGTGGTGGTTCATGGTGCTGGCTCCACCCTGGGAGTCCCTCCACCACACTTGTGGTAGTGTAGTGTGGTGGTTCATGGTGCTGGCTCCACCCTGGGAGTCCCTCCACCACACTTGTGGTAGTGGTGTGGTGGTTCATGGTGCTGGCTCCACCCTGGGAGTCCCTCCACCACACTTGTGGTAGTGTGGTGGTTCATGGTGCTGGCTCCACCCTGGGAGTCCCTCCACCACACTTGTGGTAGTGTGTGTGGTGGTTCATGGTGCTGGCTCCACCCTGGGAGTCCCACCACCACACTTGTGGTAATGTGGTGGTTCATGGTGCTGGCTCCACCCTGGGAGTCTCTCCACCACACTTGTGGTAGTGTAGTGTGGTGGTTCATGGTGCTGGCTCCACCCTGGGAGTCCCTCCACCACACTTGTGGTAGTGGTGTGGTGGTTCATGGTGCTGGCTCCACCCTGGAGTCCCTCCACCACACTTGTGGTAATGTGGTGGTTCATGGTGCTGGCTCCACCCTGGAGTCCCTCCACCACACTTGTGGTAGTGTGGTGTGGTGGTTCATGGTGCTGGCTCCACCCTGGGAGTCCCTCCACCACACTTGTGGTAGTGTGGTGGTTCATGGTGCTGGCTCCACCCTGGGAGTACCTCCACCACACTTGTGGTAGTGTAGTGTGGTGGTTCATGGTGCTGGCTCCACCCTGGGAGTCCCTCCACCACACTTGTGGTAGTGGTGTGGTGGTTCATGGTGCTGGCTCCACCCTGGGAGTCCCTCCACCACACTTGTGGTAGTTTGGTGTGGTGGTTCATGGTGCTGGCTCCACCCTGGGAGTCCCTCCACCACACTTGTGGTAGTGTAGTGTGGTGGTTCATGGTGCTGGCTCCACCCTGGGAGTCCCTCCACCACACTTGTGGTAGTGGTGTGGTGGTTCATGGTGCTGGCTCCACCCTGGGAGTCCCTCCCCACACTTGTGGTAGTGTAGTGTGGTGGTTCATGGTGCTGGCTCCACCCTGGGAGTCCCTCCACCACACTTGTGGTAGTGTGGTGTGGTGGTTCATGGTGCTGGCTCCACCCTGGGAGTCCCTCCACCACACCTGTGGTTGTCTAGGTCACGAATAATATATCACGAATTCCATTTCAATGTTTCCGATTGCATTGATAAATTTTATTTTCATTGATTTCGATTTATTTATTTTTTATTGAATTATTTT
>NW_025557561.1:0-15244 GCF_020424385.1 Procambarus clarkii
CCGAAAAAGTAAGATTAATAATTCTAACACGAATTTTCTCAATCTTTCGTACATTTCTTTTCACTGTTGGAGGTAAATCAAAAATCAATTCTCCAAAATTCATTTTTATTTCTAGTCTGACGCGACACGAGCGCGTTTCGTAAAACTTATTACATTTTCAAAGACTTTAGTTCACAAATTCACAACTGAATAGAACTTACGCATCTCCGATTATATATCTAACTTTGAGTGAGGTGGAAGGGGTGATGTGGCATTAACACAAGACAGAACAAGATGTGGTATTAATAGGGTATTAATTTCATCAACACAAGACAGAACAAGATGGTATTAATAGGGTATTAATTTCATCAACACAAGACAGAACACGAAACAATGGATATTGAATAGAAGTGTTTGTAGAAAGCCTATTGGTCCATATTTCTTGATGCTTCTATATTGGAGCGGAGTCTTGAGGTGGGTAGAATATAGTTGTGCAATAATTGGCTGTTGATTGCTGGTGTTGACTTCTTGATGTGTAGTGCCTCGCAAACGTCAAGCCGCCTGCTATCGCTGTATCTATCGATGATTTCTGTGTTGTTTACTAGGATTTCTCTGGCGATGGTTTGGTTGTGGGAAGAGATTATATGTTCCTTAATGGAGCCCTGTTGCTTATGCATCGTTAAACGCCTAGAAAGAGATGTTGTTTTCTTGCCTATATACTGGGTTTTTTGGAGCTTACAGTCCCCAAGAGGGCATTTGAAGGCATAGACGACGTTAGTCTCTTTTAAAGCGTTCTGTTTTATGTCTGGAGAGTTTCTCATGAGTAGGCTGGCCGTTTTTCTGGTTTTATAGTAAATCGTCAGTTATATCCTCTGATTTTTGTCTGTAGGGATAACGTTTCTATTAACAATATCTTTCAGGACCCTTTCCTCCGTTTTATGAGCTGTGGAAAAGAAGTTCCTATAAAATAGTCTAATAGGGGGTATAGGTGTTGTGTTAGTTGTCTCTTCAGAGGTTGCATGGCTTTTCACTTTCCTTCTTATGATGTCTTCGACGAAACCATTGGAGAAGCCGTTATTGACTAGAACCTGCCTTACCCTACAGAGTTCTTCGTCGACTTGCTTCCATTCTGAGCTGTGGCTGAGAGCACGGTCGACATATGCGTTAACAACACTCCTCTTGTACCTGTCTGGGCAGTCGCTGTTGGCATTTAGGCACATTCCTATGTTCGTTTCCTTAGTGTAGACTGCAGTGTGGAAACCTCCGCCCTTTTCCATGACTGTTACATCTAAAAAGGGCAGCTTCCCATCCTTTTCCATCTCGTAAGTAAAACGCAGCACGGAACTCTGCTCAAATGCCTCCTTCAGCTCCTGCAGATGTCTGACATCAGGTACCTGTGTAAAAATGTCGTCAACATACCTGCAGTATATGGCCGGTTTCAAGTTCATGCCGACTAAGACTTTTTGCTGGATGGTACCCATGTAGAAGTTTGCAAACAGGACACCTAGGGGAGAACCCATGGCGACCACATCTACTTGCTTATACATGTGCCCATCGGGGCTCAAGAAGGGTGCCTCTTTAGTACAAGCTTGGAGTAGTTTCCTCAGAATATTTTCTGGTATGTCAAGAGGAGTACAGGCTGGATCACGATACACTCTGTCGGCTATCATTCCGATTGTCTCGTCCACAGGTACGTTGGTAAACAGCGATTCTACGTCCAACGAGGCTCTTATCCCTGTGGCCCGTTTGCCCCGCAGTAAGTCAACAAATTCCTTTGGAGACTTCAGCTGAAGGCGCAAGGAACATAAGGAGTCAGCAGGCCGTTGAGTCGCTTCGCCAGTCTGTATGTGGGTGTGGTATCTGGCTAATGATTGGCCGAAGTGGGTTCCCAGGCTTGTGTGTCTTGACATTTCCATACGCATATCCAGGTTTATATTCCCCAATGATCTTTGGCAGGTGGAGTCCGGATTTCTTGGCGTTCACAGTTTCGATCAGTTTGTTGACCTTTGCTTTTAATTCGGCTGTAGTGTCCTTCGTTACCCTTTGGAACTTAGTTTGGTCAGAGAGTATGATGTTCATTTTCGCCAGATATTCGTCTTTTTTAAGAATGACATATATTGGCGACTTGTCACCTCTCCTGACAACTATCTCCTTATTCTCACGAAGGCTTTTAGCTGCCGCTTTAAGCTCAGGGGACAGTATGGTGCTTCTGTAATTGCCTCGATTCTTTCCTCCTTCTGCAATAAGTTCTGCTTGTAAGGTATCTTTGGTAGTGACCTTCTTTTGTGCCTCGAGGTCGAATATGTCGTCCAACAGAATTTCCAACTCTACTTTCCGGGCCATCTCACTCGGTCTGGACATAACATGACAATTTATGCCCAGATTTAGGAGAGTGACTTGGTCCTCAGTGAGGTTAATTCCTGCAAGGTTCAGGAAGCCATCTCTTGGTCGTGGAATTGCCATAGGTCCTCCATATAATGTTGTTAGTTTTCTTGATAATCCTTGTTTCAGTGCTGAGGTGATGTTGGTCTGTGAGGATGTCGAGGTGTTGTTCAATGCGGGTATGGATACTTTCGTCGATGTTGCTATTTCTCCACTCGTTTGTAGCATGAAGTAGTTGCGTTTTGTTGTCTTTGATTTCATTCACTGCCTTGTATATCTGATCACGAATCAGATCCTGGCGATATTTTATCGTGAAGGCTTGATTCCTTGCTGCTGGGTCGTGCGCTTTAATATTAGTATATTTTGGTAGCAGTCTTTCTGCTACCAAAATATACTTTCTGTTATATGGAGAAATAGCAACATCGACGAAAGTATCCGTACCCGCATTGAACAACACCTCGACATCCTCACAGACCAACATCACCTCAGCACTGAAACAAGGATTATCAAGAAACTAACAACATTATATGGAGGACCTATGGCAATTCCACGACCAAGAGATGGCTTCCTGAACCTTGCAGGAATTAACCTCACTGAGGACCAAGTCACTCTCCTAAATCTGGGCATAAACTGTCATGTTATGTCCAGACCGAGTGAGATGGCCCGGAAAGTAGAGTTGGAAATTCTGTTGGAC
Organism: Procambarus clarkii; assembly: GCF_020424385.1. Lineage (NCBI taxonomy): Eukaryota > Metazoa > Arthropoda > Malacostraca > Decapoda > Cambaridae > Procambarus > Procambarus clarkii. The sequence goes on from NW_025557561.1 coordinate 3,056, forward strand.
GACATATTCGACCTCGAGACACAAAAGAAGGTCACTACCAAGGATACCTTACAAGCAGAACTTATTGCAGAAGGAGGAAAGAATCGAGGCAATTACAGAAGCACCATACTGTCCCCCGAGCTTAAAGCGGCAGCTAAAAGCCTTCGTGAGAACAAGGAGATAGTTGTCAGGAGAGGTGACAAGTCGCCAATATATGTCATTCTTAAAAAAGACGAATATCTGGCGAAAATGAACATCATACTCTCTGACCAAACTAAGTTCCAAAGGGTAACGAAGGACACTACAGCCGAATTAAAAGCAAAGGTCAACAACTGATCGAAACTGTGAACGCCAAGAAATCCGGACTCCACCTGCCAAAGATCATTGGGGAATATAAACCTGGATATGCGTATGGAAATGTCAAGACACACAAGCCTGGAAACCCACTTCGGCCAATCATTAGCCAGATACCCACACCCACGTACAGACTGGCGAAGCGACTCAACGGCCTGCTGACTCCTTATGTTCCTTGCGCCTTCAGCCTGAAGTCTCCAAAGGAATTTATTGACTTACTGCGGGGCACACGGGCCACAGGGATAAGAGCCTCGTTGGACGTAGAATCGCTGTTTACCAACGTACCTGTGGACGAGACAATCGGAATGATAGCCGACAGAGTGTATCGTGATCCAGCCTGTACTCCTCTTGACATACCAGAAAATATTCTGAGGAAACTACTCCAAGCTTGTACTAAAGAGGCACCCTTCTTGAGCCCGGATGGGCACATGTATAAGCAAGTAGATGGGGTCGTCGTGGGTTCTCCCCTAGGTGTCCTGTTTGCAAACTTCTACATGGGTACCATCGAGCAAAAAGTCTTAGTCGGCATGAACTTGAAACCGGCCATATACTGCAGGTATGTTGACGACATTTTTACACAGGTACCTGATGTCAGACATCTGCAGGAGCTGAAGGAGGCATTTGAGCGGAGTTCCGTGCTGCGTTTCACTTACGAGATGGAAAAGGATGGGAAGCTGCCCTTTTTAGATGTAACAGTCATGGAAAAGGGCGGAGGTTTCCACACTGCAGTCTACACTAAGGAAACGAACATAGGAATGTGCCTAAATGCCAACAGCGACTGCCCAGACAGGTACAAGAGGAGTGTTGTTAACGCATATGTCGACCGTGCTCTCAGCCACAGCTCAGAATGGAAGCAAGTCGACGAAGAACTCTGTAGGGTAAGGCAGGTTCTAGTCAATAACGGCTTCTCCAATGGTTTCGTCGAAGACATCATAAGAAGGAAAGTGAAAAGCCATGCAACCTCTGAAGAGGCAACTAACACAACACCTATACCCCCTATTAGACTATTTTATAGGAACTTCTTTTCCACAGCTCATAAAACGGAGGAAAGGGTCCTGAAAGATATTGTTAATAGAAACGTTATCCCTACAGACAAAAATCAGAGGATACAACTGACGATTTACTATAAAACCAGAAAAACGGCCAGCCTACTCATGAGAAACTCTTCAGACACAAAACAGAACGCTTTAAAGAGACTAACGTCGTCTATGCCTTCAAATGCCCTCTTGGGGACTGTAAGCTCCAAAAAACCCAGTATATAGGCAAGACAACAACATCTCTTTCTAGGCGTTTAACGATGCATAAGCAACAGGGCTCCATTAAGGAACATATAATCTCTTCCCACAACCAAACCATCGCCAGAGAAATCCTAGTAAACAACACAGAAATCATCGATAGATACAGCGATAGCAGGCGGCTTGACGTTTGCGAGGCACTACACATCAAGAAGTCAACACCAGCAATCAACAGCCAATTATTGCACACTATATTCTACCCACCTCAAGACTCCGCTCCAATATAGAAGCATCAAGAAATATGGACCAATAGGCTTTCTACAAACACTTCTATTCAATATCCATTGTTTCGTGTTCTGTCTTGTGTTGATGAAATTAATACCCTATTAATACCATCTTGTTCTGTCTTGTGTTGATGAAATTAATACCCTATTAATACCACATCTTGTTTTGTCTTGTGTTAATGCCACATCACCCCTTCCACCTCACTCAAAGGAAGATATATAATCGGAGATGCGTAAGTTCTATTCAGTTGTGTATTTGTGAACTAAAGTCTTTGAAATGTAATAAGTTTTACGAAACGCGCTCGTGTCGCGTCAGACTAGAAATAAAAATGAATTTTGGAGAATTGATTTTGATTTACCTCCAACAGTGAAAAGAAATGTACGAAAGATTGAGAAAATTCGTGTTAGAATTATTAATCTTACTTTTTTCGGTCATATTTAATAATATACATACATATATACATACATATATACATATATATATGCATATATATATATATATATATATATACATATATATATATATATATATATATATATATATATATATATATATATATATATATATATATATATATATATATATATATATACTGTGATGGAAAAAAGAAGTGTAGGTGTTCGCAGTCCTCCCAATGGCTGGTGTTAATGCCTATCACAAAAAAAAAAAAGATGACTGCGTAGCTGTTGTGTCCTGTGGCAAAGTAAGGCAAAACAAGCAAAAAAATTTGTATGAACAATGAAACTTTAATTAAATTGAAAACAAATTATGAATAAGACAATTCTTTGGCTATGTACAGTGCAAACTAACAAGATGATAAATTAAAAAAAAATAACAAAATAATATAGTGGTGACGTTACTCTAAAATGGATAAAGACAAAATGAAATTAACAGGTGTTGAGAATAAAGCGCCGGCTTAGAACATCTACTATTAGACAGAGCGTATATCAGATGGATTTTTCAGCTTGAGAGCACAGGATATTCTGACTCCAAACAGCCCAGACATCGGCTAGGTAGATGGCACTGAGGTGCAGAAGTGCAGTGGTGCAGACGTCGATTCACTAATCAGAAGCGGGCAGGCTGGAAATGCTAGTTGGGTGATTGGCGACGAGGGAGGGGGGAGGTGGAGAGCGAGTGTGTAATACGTTTGTGCCTGCAAAACGTATCTGACCAAGTATGTACTATACTTGCTTGTAGTGTCTAGATGTTGTAAATGTACTGAAGTAACATGACGATAGGAAAGGCTATGGTAGCCTCACCTCTTCTGGTGAGGCTTCAGCTTGTAGCTATGGTAGCTGACAGGAAGAACCTCCTCGCCTCGTTGTTGTAGTAGGACGCCCCTGATGCCGGTACTACTGGCGTCGATCTTGATGATGAAGCGCTTCGTGATATCTGAAGAGGCGAGAATGGGATCAGAACATAGCAAAGGAGCACTATTATAGTCCTGTAAATTTTTAGGAAGATCATTACGGATTTCCGAGTTGGAAGGCACTGACTCAGAGTCAAAGCTTTCCGGAGGAGAAGCAGGGAAGGTCTCACTGTGGAGGTATGGATCTTTGAAAGTGGAGAGTGACATTAACACAGTGGGGGGAATACCTTTATACACCACCTACAGGGGGCCTCGTAGCCTGGTGGATAGCGTGCAGGACTCGTAATTCTGTGGCGCGGGTTCGATTCCCGCACGAGGCAGAAACAAATGGGCAAAGTTTCTTTCACCCTAAATGCCCCTGTTACCTAGCAGTAAATAGGTACCTGGGAGTTAGTCAGCTGTCACGGGCTGCTTCCTGGGGGTGGAGGTCTGGTCGAGGACCGGGCCGCGATGTCTCTGGTCACTGTTAAGGTGAACCATGTCTCTGGTCACTGTTAAGGTGAACCGTGTCTCTGGTCACTGTTAAGGTGAACCATGTCTCTGGTCACTGTTAAAGTGAATCATGTCTCTAGTCACTGTTAAAGTGAGTCATTTCTCTAGTCACTGTTAAGGTGAGTCATATCTCTGGTCACTGTTAAGGTGAGTCATATCTCTGGTCACTGTTAAGGTTAACCATGTCTCTGGTCACTGTTAAGGTGAACCATGTCTCTGGTCACTGTTAAGGTGAATCATGTCTCTGGTCACTGTTAAGGTTAGTCATGCCTCTGGTCACTATTAAGGTGAACTAAGTCTCTGGTCACTGTTGAGGTGAACCATGTCTCTGGTCACTGTTAAGGTGAACCATGTCTTTGGTCACTGTTAAGGTGAGTCATATTTTTGGTCACTGTTAAGGTGAACCATGTCTCTGGTCACTGCTAAGATGAGCCATGTCTCTGGTCACTGTTAAGGTGAACCATGTCTCTGGTTACTGTTAAGGTGAGTCATATCTTTGGTCACTGTTAAGGTGAACCATGTCTCTTATCACTGTTAAGGTGAACCATGTCTCTGGTCACTGTTAAAGTGAATCATGTCTCTAGTCACTGTTAAAGTGAGTCATTTCTCTAGTCACTGTTAAGGTGAGTCATATCTCTGGTCACTGTTAAGGTGAGTCATATCTCTGGTCACTGTTAAGGTTAACCATGTCTCTGGTCACTGTTAAGGTGAACCATGTCTCTGGTCACTGTTAAGGTGAATCATGTCTCTGGTCACTGTTAAGGTTAGTCATGTCTCTGGTCACTGTTAAGGTGAACTATGTCTCTGGTCACTGTTGAGGTGAACCATGTCTCTGGTCACCGTTAAGGTGAACCATGTCTTTGGTCACTGTTAAGGTGAGTCATATTTTTGGTCACTGTTAAGGTGAACCATGTCTCTGGTCACTGCTAAGATGAGCCATGTCTCTGGTCACTGTTAAGGTGAACCATGTCTCTGGTTACTGTTAAGGTGAGTCATATCTTTGGTCACTGTTAAGGTGAACCATGTCTCTTATCACTGTTAAGGTGAACCGTGTCTCTGGTCACTGTTAAGGTGAACCATGTCTCTGGTCACTGTTAAGGTGAACCATGTCTCTGGTCACTGTTAAAGTGAACTATGTCTCTAGTCACTGTTAAAGTTAGTCATTTCTCTAGTCACTGTTAAGGTGAGTCATATCTCTGGTCACTGTTAAGGTTAACCATGTCTCTGGTCACTGTTAAGGTTAACCATGTCTCTGGTCACTGTTAAGGTGAACCATGTCTCTAGTCATTGTTAAGGTGAACCATGTCTCTGGTTACTGTTAAAGTGAACCATGTCTCTGGTCACTGTTAAGGTGAACCGTGTCTCTGGTCACTGTTAAGGTGAACCATGTCTCTGGTCACAGTTAAGGTGAACCGTGTCTATGGTCACTGTTAAGGTGAACCACGTCTCCGGTCACTGTTAAGGTGAACCATGTCTCTGGTCACTATTAAGGTGAACTGTGTCTCTGGTCACTGTTAAGGTGAACCATGTCTCTGGTCACTGTTAAGGTGAGCCGTGTCTCTGGTCACTGTTAAGGTGAAACATGTCTCTGGTCACTGTTAAGGGAAACCGTGTCTCTGGTCACTGTTAAGGTGATCTATATCTCTGTCATTGTTTAGGTGCATTATGTCTCTGGTCACTGTTAAGTTGAACCATGTCTCTGGTCTCTGTTAAGTTGAACCATGTCTCTGGTCTCTGTTAAGGTGAACCATGTCTACGGTCACTGTTAAGGTGAACTATGTCTCTGGTCACTGTTAAGGTGAACCATGTCTCTGGTCACTGTTAAGGGGAGTCATATCTCTGGTCACTGTTAAGGTGAACCATGTCTCTGGTCACAGTTAAGGTGAACCGAGTCTCTGGTCACTGTTAAGGTGAACCATGTCTCTTATCACTGTTAAGGTGAACCGTGTCTCTGGTCACTGTTAAGGTGAACCATGTCTCTGGTCACTGTTAAGGTGAACCATGTCTCTGGTCACTGTTAAAGTGAACTATGCCTCTAGTCACTGTTAAAGTGAGTCATTTCTCTAGTCACTGTTATTGTGAGTCATATCTCTGGTCACTGTTAAGGTTAACCATGTCTCTGGTCACTGTTAAGGTTAACCATGTCTCTGGTCACTGTTAAGGTGAACAATGTCTCTGGTCACTGTTAAAGTGAACCATGTCCCTGGTCACTGTTAAGGTGAACCGTGTCTCTGGTCAATGTTAAGGTGAACCATGTCTCTGGTCACTGTTATAGTGAACCATGTCTCTAGTCACTGTTAAGGTGAACCATGTCTCTGGTCACTGTTAAAGTGAACCATGTCTCTGGTCACTGTTAAGGTGAACCATGTCTCTGGTCACTGTTAAGGTGAACCATGTCTCTGGCCACTGTTAAGGTGAACCATGTCTCTGGTCACTGTTAAGGTGAACCGTGTCTCTGGTCACTGTTAAGGTGAACCATGTCTCTGGTCACTGTTAAAGTGAATCATGTCTCTAGTCACTGTTAACGTGAGTCATTTCTCTAGTCACTGTTAAGGTGAGTCATATCTCTGGTCACTGTTAAGGTGAGTCATATCTCTGGTCACTGTTAAGGTTAACCATGTCTCTGGTCACTGTTAAGGTGAACCATGTCTCTAGTCAATGTTAATGTGAGCCGTGTCTCTGGTCACTGTTAAGGTGAAACATGTCTCTGGTCACTGTTAAGGTGAACCGTGTCTCTGGTCACTGTTAAGGTGAACTATGTCTCTGGTCACTGTTAAGGTGAACCATGTCTCTGGTCACTGTTAAGGTGAACCATGTCTCTGGTCACTGTTAAGGTGAACCATGTCTCCGGTCACTGTTAAGGTGACCTATGTCTCTGGTCACTGTTAAGGTGAGTCATATCTCTGGTCACTGTTAAGGTGAGTCATATCCCTGGTCACAGTTAAGGTGAACCGTTTCTCTGGTCACTGTTAAGGTGAACCATGTCTCTGGTCACTGTTAAGGTGAACCAAGTCTCTGTTCACTATTAAGGTGAACCGTGTCTCTGTTCACTATTAAGGTGAACCATGTCTCCGGCCACTGTTAAGGTGACCTATGTCTCTGGTCACTGTTAAGGTGAGTCATATCTCTGGTCACTGTTAAGGTGAGTCATATCTCTGGTCACAGTTAAGGTGAACCATGTCTCTGGTCACTGTTAAGGTGAGTCATATCGTTGGTCACTGTTAAGGTGAACTATGTCTCTGGTCACTGTTAAGGTGAATCATGTCTCTGGTCACTGTTAAGGTGAGCCATGTCTCTTGTCACTGTTAAGGTGAAGCATGTCTCTGGTCACTGTTAAGGTGAGTCATATCGTTGGTCACTGTTAAGGTGAACCATGTCTCTGGTCACTGTTAAGGTGAACCTTGTCTCTGGTCACTGTTAAGGTGAGTCATATCTCTGGTCACTGTTAAGGTGAACCATGTCTCTGGTCACTGTTAAGGTGAAACATGTCTCTGGTCACTGTTAAGGTGAACCGTGTCTCTGGTCACTGTTAAGGTGAACTATGTCTATGATCACAGTTAAGGTGAACCATGTCTCTGGTCACTATTAAGGTGAACGGTGTATCTGGTTACTGTTAAGGTGAGTCATATCTCTGGTCACTGTTAAGGTGAGTCATATATGTGGTCACTGTGAAGGTGAGCCATGTCTTTGGTCACTGTTAAGATGAACCGTGTCTCTGGTCACTGTTAAGGTGAACCATGTCTCTGATCACTGTTAAGGTGACCCATGTCGCTGGTCACTGTTATAGTGAGTCATATCGCTGGTCACTGTTAAGGTGAGCCATGTCTTTGGTCACTGTTAAGGTGAACCGTGTCTCTGGTCAATGTTAAGGTGAACCATGTCTCTGATCACTGTTAAGGTGAACCATGTCGCTGGTCACTGTTATAGTGAGTCATATCGCTGGTCACTGTTAAGGTGAACCATGTCTTTGGTCACTGTTAAGATGAACCGTGTCTCTGGTCACTGTTAAGGTGAACCATGTCTCTGGTCACTGTTAAGGTGGACCATGTCTTTGTTCACTATTAAGGTGAACCATGTCTCTGGTCACTGTTAAGGTGAACCATGTCTCTGGTCACTATTAAGGTGAACCGTGTCTCAGGTCTCTGTTAAGGTGAACCATGTCTCTGATCACTGTTAAGGTTAACCATGTCTCTGGTCACTGTTTAGGTGAACCATGTCTCTGGTCACTGTTAAGGTGAACCATGTCTCTGGTCACTGTTAAGGTGAGCCATGTTTCTGGTCACTGTTAAGGTGAGTTATGTCTCTGGTCACGGTTAAGGCGAGCCATGTCTCTGGTCACTGTTAAGGTGAACCATGTCTCTGGTCACTGTTAAGGTGAACTGTGCCCCAGATCACTGTTAACGTGAACCGTGTCTCTGGTATTAGTAGGGATGACAGTCTATGAGTGAATTTAGTTTTTTTGGCCATTCACTCATAGACTGTCAGGCGTTCCAAATGTCAGATTCACGAAGCAGCTTACGAATGTTTTTCTTCTTAGCGCCTTCGTAGCGGCTACGTCATTATTCAGGTAGGCACACTAAGAAGGAAAATCTTCGTAAGTATGCTCCGTTATGCTAAGGTTTCTGGCGACCACTCATAGCTTTACGTAAACTGGATATAACTCAATTTTTCTTTACTACACAACGCGGAGGATCGATCTTATTATAAACAAACACTAGCTGGAGAGTTTCATCAAGGAGTAGTCTTTCGTGTTAACTATATTTATGCATTCTCTGCTTGAAACTTGTAGTGAATATATATTCTATGATATTAGTATTATAATAGCAAGATATTATACCAGTAGTTATTAGGTAAATAAATACTGGTGAACATGAAATATGAAAGGTGATGAACCTAGGCTGATGGGAGCATTTACTACAACCAAATGCCCCTGTTCATCTAACAATAAGTATAGATATCTTTGCTATACATACCGAATTTTAACTAATTTTGTTTGGTTCTATTTTGAAATTAAATCTGGGTGAGACATAAAATAAAAATATACTGCACAAATGATGTTAGGTTAGGGTAAAAACTTCAAAAACTTTTCTCATTGAATACTTAAACCTATAATTATGACTATATTGACTATTAAAAAAGAGAGGGGAAAGTAGGGGTCCAAGACCTCTTCCTGTTGCACAATTTGGGTGTGTGTGTAACAAGTAATTATCAAAAGAAGGCACCAAGCTGGGAAGGCTATATAGCAGTAAGGCAGTGAAGTGAGGCAGATACTTATTTGAGGAATGCTCATTTTATTTTATTTACCTTATAAGCTGAGGCAGCTTATTTTATTTACCTTATAGGCTGAAGCAACTTATTTTATTTTATTTACCTTATAAGCTGAGGCAGCTTATTTTACTTGAGGAATGCTCAGGTGGTTCCTCTACATTTAGCATGAAACAAATTTGTACACAAGACCTCTTCCTGTTACACAGTTTGGCTGTGTGTAACAATCAGTAAGTAATTATCAAAAGAAAGCACCAAGCTGGGAAGGCTATGTAGCGCCATTGTGCGTAACAATGAACTAATATTTATTTTAACATATAATACACCTGTATGGTAAAACAAAGCCAGTCAGCTGTAAAAAATATTGAGGCAGTTATTTAAATAATAATCTTTTTGTATTGTACAGTTGTTACGAACCCGGATCCAGCGTCCGAGCCTGGAGCAGTGACAACCACGCCATCTGTGGGTCAGCTCCCGAAACCCCCGCCAAACGGACGACGACACCTGGTGAGGACAGCGTGTACTGGCCTCGAGGGCCAGTTTCCAGTCCCGTTCAGCACTCTACACCGCCGCCACTGACCTCTGGTGAGGTGGTGCTCCGACGACAGCGCCATCTATGGACTGGATACGTCAGGTGTTTGTGCCCGAGCCCGTAAGTGAGGTGTTTTAGTGTCCCAGTTATTGATGACGTGTCTGCTTACAGAGCCGACCTGGGACCGCTATGTTGAAGGTTGAGTCAGTCTACCCGAGGCAGCCAGTCTCCATACCTTGAACGTTGCTGCAGCTGTTGTGAAGTCGTCCCCCCGGAAGAACACTGTGGTGTGTTAGCCTGCCAGTGGAGTGGCAGTAAGAGGATTTACCCGGGACCGACTGTTGGAGACGATCATCCACTGGGGTATTGAGGACAGGAGGGTGATTTGTGATATCACACGAGACTCCTGTCTAGGGCGTACCCCTTATATCGTTCGTGGAGTGGCCGTACCAGCCTTGGTGGCTCAGAACCTGCCAGCAGACCAGCTGGACGTGTGGTTGACGGCCTCCACGACGGTGCCCCCAGTGGACCTGCGTTTTGGCTGACCTGTGGCCAGGGTAGGCTCAACTTCTTTGGATATTTCGTTGTGTCGGCCACGAAGAAGCACCAAGGACTCGGCACCAAGTGGTGTGGCACCAGCGTCTTCAGCAGAAGACCACGATTATGGATTAATCCCCTTGTATAGTGTTAATACCCCCCCCCCCTTGTGTAACCGTTTTATATATTATTTATTGGTGACGGACATTATATTATATTAAGTCTTCGCCTTTAATTCCCTTACCCTTTAAGTTACTTGCGTCACGGATCGCATCCCTTGAAAGCCACTGCTGGCTTGGGGTCGGATATAACTTCCTCTAACAACATCAGAGTAAGGACCCCGTTGTGTCCCGAGAGGGCCGTAACAACAGTATATCCAAAGAAGTGAAAAATTGATACATAATGCACAATTTAATGAATGATTCAAAAGAATTATGACTATTACATATCAACATGAGATCTTAATGATCCAAGGTTAACATGTTTTAATAAGGATAATACTTGTAATAATACAAACTATAATTTAAAATCTTTATTACTGATTTTTTTATTAAGAAGCTTAGGTATACACAGCAATGTGCTGCTACCCTATTCTATTTGGAAGATTACACAGTGTAGATAAAAACCTAGCTATAAGTTCATCTAATACTCCCATCTCACAGGATGGTTAGGCATACATGGAATCAAGGGAGAAAATGCCAACCTCAATACAAAAAACAAATCAACTCTGACTAAACAACAACTTCACGATTTTCACAAGAGGTAAGCACTGAATCATGGAAACATTATATTATAATTACTCTTACCATTTTCTACAAGATTCCTCTCAAACAAAGTATTTTTTTAACATGCTTACTTTAAATGAGCGTGCGGATGCTGCCGCTAAGGAAGCTGTCCGCTCTTGTCCCATCTCTCGTAAAGGCATTCCGTATTCCGACTTTTACCCAGTTATCCATTCCTCAGTCCTTACCCGTTGGCAGGCTTCATGGTTGTCTGTTACTGGTAACAAGCTACGTACTCTTAAATGTTGTGTTTCCTCGTGGCCGTCCTCCTTCCACCGTAACCGGCGGTGGGAAACAGCTCTGGCGAGGTTGCGTATTGGCCATACTCGCTTAACCCATGGTCACTTGATGGAGCGCCGCCCTGCTCCTTATTGTCCTAGTTGCATTGTCCCTCTTACGGTCGTGCATGTCCTTGAATGTCCTGACTTCCAGGACGAGCGTGTGTCTTGCTTTCCGACCGCCACTCGCGGTCACCTGTCCCTCGATAGAATTCTTGGTGACTCGGATACTTTTGATATCGTTCGCCTTATGCGTTTTTGTTCTCGTATTGGCATCCTTGGTGATATTTAGCGCCCTCTGATTATTTTGCGTATTTGATGGTGCTACATAGCCTTCCCGGTTTGGTGCCTTCTTTTGATAATTACTTACTTACTTTAACATGCTTAGGTATACACAGCAATGTGCTGCTTCCCTATTCTGTATGAAGGACCACTCGATGTAGATAAAAAACCAGCTACAAGCTCATCCAACATCCCAATCATACAGGATGGCCAGTCATACATGGAATCAGGAGAGAACTAAATATGTTAAGGCCCCCCTATTAGCCCCCGCTGACAAAGTCTGGGTGCAGCACAAGAATATCTTTCAATATTCCTGAAAGTATGAAGTAATTACAGAGCTCAAAGTAACTCATACCATTTGGTGTGAAGTCACTGATAACAGGGCAATCACAGATATAGTGTTGGAGAGTATGTCCTCTCAAGTAGGACAGAAAACAGATATTTTTTCCACCAAGATGGTTATAAACCCATGGAACCGCTTACCCGCTGAAGCCGTAAATGCAAAATCCAGGTAAAAAATATCATTAAGACAATTGGCGGGCCCTTTAACAAGCCGCCGGCTTTCTATCCTCGTCAAGGCCACTAGGAAGTTGGTGGCTCTTGGGAAAATTCAGGTAAATATATACAATAAGTGTCAGCGCATCTTCCGAGCAACAAGGACAGCTACACACAGTATCTCTTAGAATTACGTGGGTAAACAAAAATGTAACATATTTGTTTACTACAATGTCGGTGCTGGCTGTAGAAGTTGAAAAAACATAGTTTTACTTCGAAATATACTAATTTTAAATGAAAATTC
>NW_025557564.1:0-23161 GCF_020424385.1 Procambarus clarkii
CAAATGAGCCACAGAGATATTAGAAAGAACTTTTTTTAGTGTCAGAGTGGTTGACAAATGGAATGCATTAGGAGGTAAGCTGGTGGAGGCTCACTCCATACACAGTTTCAAGTGTAGATATGATAGAGCCCAATAGGCTCAGGAATCTGTACACCTGTTGATTGACGGTTCAGAGGCGGGACCAAAGAGCCAGAGCTCAACCCCCGCAAACACAACTAGATGAGTACAACTAGGTGAGTACACACACACACACACACACACACACACACACACACACACACACACACACACACACACACACACACACACAAACACACACACAAACACACACACACAGACACACACACACAGACACACACACACACACACACACACACACACACACACACACACACACACACACACACACACACACACACACACGGAGCTGATGGAGAAGATTGTGCGAAAAATACTAATGGAGCATCTGGAGCGAAGGAACTTTGTAACACAGCATCAACATGGGTTCAGGGATGGCAGGTCCTGCCTCACAGGGTTACTTGAATTCTACGACCAGGCAACAAAAATAAGGCAAGAAAGAGAAGGGTCGGCAGACAGCATATTTTTGGATTGTCAGAAAGCCTTTGATACAGTGCCACACAAGAGGCTAGTGCGAAAGTTGGAGATGCAGGCTGGAGTGAAAGGGAAGGTACTTCGGTGGATAGAGGAGTACCTAAGGAACAGGAGACAACGAGTCTGTGTGAGGGGTGAGGTCTCAGATTGGCGAGACGTCACAAGTGGAGTCCCGCAGGGGTCAGTCCTTGGACCTATACTGTTTCTGGTATATGTAAATGATCTCCCGGAGGGTATAGATTCGTTCCTCTCAATGTTTGCCGACGATGCAAAAATTATGAGGAGGATTGAAACAGAGGATGATAGTAGGAGGCTACAAGATGACCTGGATAGACTGAGTGAATGGTCCAACAAATGGCTGTTGAAGTTCAACCCGAGTAAATGCAAAGTAATGAAACTAGGCAGTGGAAACAGGAGGCCAGGCACAGGATACAGAATAGGAGATGAAGTACTTAATGAAACAGACAGAGAGAAAGATCCAGGATTTGATATCACACCAAACCTGTCTCCTGAAGCCCACATAAAGAGAATAACGTCTGCGGCATATGCGAGGCTGGCTAACATCAGAACGGCGTTCAGGAACCTGTGTAAGGAATCATTCAGAATCTTGTACACCACATATGTAAGACCAATCCTGGAGTATGCGGCCCCAGCATGGAGCCAGTACCTTGTCAAGCACAAGACGAAGCTGGAAAAAGTCCAAAGGTATGCTACTAGACTACTCGCAGAACTAAGAGGCATGAGTTATGAGGAAAGGCTGCGGGAAATGCACCTTACGACACTGGAAGACAAAAGAGTAAGGAGGGACATGATCACAACCTACAAAATCCTTAGAAGAATCGACCGGGTAAACAAGGATGAACTATTCAACACTGGTGGGACGTGAACAAGGGGACACAGGTGGAAGCTGAGTACCCAAATGAGCCACAGAGACGTTAGAAAGAACTTTTTCAGTGTCAGAGTAGTTAGTAAATGGAATGCACTAGGAAGTGAGGTGGTGGAGGCTGACTCCATACACAGTTTCAAATGTAGAAATGATAGAGCCCAGTAGGCTCAGGAATCTGTACACCAGTTGATTGACGCTTGAGAGGCGGGACCAAAGAGCCAGAGCTCAACCCCCGCAAGCACTTTTAGGTGAGTACAATTAGGTGAGTACTCACACACAGACTCACACACTCAGACACACACACACACACACACACAGACACACACAGACACACACACACACACACACACACACACACACACACACACACACACACACACAGACACACACACACACACTGACTTACAGGTGCAGTATTAGTTACATGCAGATTTCGTAGCAACTTGTTTGGTATTTTTTTCCGAGGATTAATCACCTGGTAACTGACTATAAATTTTCTCCTGGAATTGCCGTGCATTGCTTTATGGTCCTTTATGGTCACACACACCATATATATATATATGGTGTGCGTGTGTATAATATTCATGCCTCTGCTTGGCTTCCCGGATGTACTTTGCCATATAGTTTTAGCTCTCGTGTGTTTTACGGTTGTCAGTTGTTCACAGTGTTCGTGCCATCATGTGAACTGTTATGACCCTCTTGTTACTTGTTGTTAAACTTTGCACACTCTTGTTGGACCTTGCACACTCTTGCTGGACCTTGCACACTCTTGCTGGACCTTGCACCCTCTTGCTGGACCTTGCACACTCTTGTTGGACCTTGCACACTCTTGCTGGACCTTGCACACTCTTGTTGGACCTTGCACACTCTTGCTGGACCTTGCACACTCTTGTTGGACCTTGCACACTCTTGTTGGACCTGGCACACTCTTGTTGGACCTTGCACACTCTTGCTGGACCTTGCACCCTCTTGCTGGACCTTGCACCCTCTTGTTGGACCTTGCACACTCTTGTTGGACCTTGCACACTCTTGTTGGACCTTGCACACTCTTGTTGGACCTTGCACACTCTTGTTGGACCTTGCACACTCTTGTTGGACCTTGCACACTCTTGTTGGACCTTGCACACTCTTGCTGGACCTTGCACCCTCTTGCTGGACCTTGCACCCTCTTGCTGGACCTTGCACCCTCTTGTTGGACCTTGCACACTCTTGTTGGACCTTGCACACTCTTGTTGGACCTTGCACACTCTTGCTGGACCTTGCACACTCTTGTTGGACCTTGCACACTCTTGTTGGACCTTGCACACTCTTGTTGGACCTTGCACCCTCTTGTTGGACCTTGCACACTCTTGTTGGACCTTGCACACTCTTGCTGGACCTTGCACCCTCTTGCTGGACCTTGCGGTCTCTTGCTGGACCTTGCGGTCTCTTGCTGGACCTTGCACACTCTTGCTGGACCTTGCGGTCTCTTGCTGGACCTTGCACACTCTTGTTGGACCTTGCACACTCTTGCTGGACCTTGCACTATCTTGTTGGACCTTGCACACTCCTGTTGGACCTTGCACACTCTTGCTGGACCTTGCGGTCTCTTGTTGGACCTTGCACACTCTTGCTGGACCTTGCGGTCTCTTGCTGGACCTTGCACACTCTTGCTGGACCTTGCACCCTCTTGTTGGACCTTGCACACTCTTGTTGGACCTTGCACCCTCTTGTTGGACCTTGCACACTCTTGCTGGACCTTGCGGTCTCTTGCTGGACCTTGCGGTCTCTTGCTGGACCTTGCACCCTCTTTTTGGACCTTGCACCCTCTTGTTGGACCTTGCACACTCTTGTTGGACCTTGCACACTCTTGTTGGACCTTGCACACTCTTGCTGGACCTTGCGGTCTCTTGCTGGACCTTGCGGTCTCTTGCTGGACCTTGCACACTCTTGCTGGACCTTGCGGTCTCTTGCTGGACCTTGCACACTCTTGCTGGACCTTGCACACTCTTGCTGGCCCTTGCACACTCTTGCTGGACCTTGCACCCTCGTGCTGGACCTTGCACCCTCTTGCTGGACCTTGCACCCTCTTGCTGGACCTTGCACACCCTTGTTGAACCTGTTGACTCTTGCTGGACCTTGCACCCTCATGTTGAACCTGTTGACTCATGCTGGACCTTGCACACTCTTGTTGGACCTTGCACACTCTTGCTGGACCTTGCACCCTCTTGCTGGACCTTGCACACTCTTGCTGGACCTTGCACACTCTTGCTGGACCTTGCACACTCTTGCTGGACCTTGCACACTCTTGCTGGACCTTGCACACTCTTGCTGGACCTTGCACCCTCTTGCTGGACCTTGCACCCTCTTGCTGGACCTTGCACACTCTTGCTGGACCTTGCACCCTCTTGCTGGACCTTGCACACTCTTGCTGGACCTTGCACCCTCTTGCTGGACCTTGCACACTCCTGCTGGACCTTGCACCCTCTTGCTGGACCTTGCACCCTCTTGCTGGACCTTGCACCCTCTTGCTGGACCTTGCACCCTCTTGCTGGACCTTGCACCCTCTTGTTGAACCTGTTGACTCTTGCTGGACCTTGCACCCTCTTGTTGAACCTGTTGACTCTTGCTGGACCTTGCACACTCTTGTTGAACCTGTTGACTCTTGCTGGACCTTGCACACTCTTGCTGGACTTTGCACCCTCTTGTTGAACCTGTTGACTCTTGCTGGACCTTGCACCCTCTTGTTGAACCTGTTGACTCTTGATGTAACCTTGCACCCTCTTGTTGAACCTGTTGACTCTTGCTGGACCTTGCACACTCTTGCTGGACCTTGCTGGACCTTGAACTCTCTTGCTGGACTTTGCACCATCTTGCTGGCCCTTGCTGGACTTTGCACCCTCTTGCTGGACCTTGCGGTCTCTTGCTGGACCTTGCACCCTCTTGCTGGACCTTGCGGTCTCTTGCTGGACCTTGCACACTCTTGCTGGACCTTGCACCCTCTTACTGGACCTCGCACCCTCTTGCTGGACCTTGCACCCTCTTGCTGGACCTTGCACCCTCTTGCTGGACCTTGCACACTCTTGCTGGACCTTGCACCCTCTTGCTGGACCTTGCACACTCTTGCTGGACCTTGCACCCTCTTGCTGGACCTTGCACACTCTTGCTGGACCTTGCACACTCTTGCTGGACCTTGCACCCTCTTGCTGGACCTTGCACCCTCTTGCTGGACCTTGCACCCTCTTGCTGGACCTTGCACCCTCTTGTTGAACCTGTTGACTCTTGCTGGACCTTGCACCCTCTTGTTGAACCTGTTGACTCTTGCTGGACCTTGCACACTCTTGTTGAACCTGTTGACTCTTGCTGGACCTTGCACACTCTTGCTGGACTTTGCACCCTCTTGTTGAACCTGTTGACTCTTGCTGGACCTTGCACCCTCTTGTTGAACCTGTTGACTCTTGATGTAACCTTGCACCCTCTTGTTGAACCTGTTGACTCTTGCTGGACCTTGCACACTCTTGCTGGACCTTGCTGGACCTTGAACTCTCTTGCTGGACTTTGCACCATCTTGCTGGCCCTTGCTGGACTTTGCACCCTCTTGCTGGACCTTGCGGTCTCTTGCTGGACCTTGCACCCTCTTGCTGGACCTTGCGGTCTCTTGCTGGACCTTGCACACTCTTGCTGGACCTTGCACCCTCTTACTGGACCTTGCACCCTCTTGCTGGACCTTGCACCCTCTTGCTGGACCTTGCACCCTCTTGCTGGACCTTGCACACTCTTGCTGGACCTTGCACACTCTTGCTGGACTTTGCACCCTCTTGCTGGACCTTGCGGTCTCTTGCTGGACCTTGCACCCTCTTGCTGGACCTTGCGGTCTCTTGCTGGACCTTGCACACTCTTGCTGGACCTTGCACACTCTTGCTGGACCTTGCACACTCTTGCTGGACCTTGCACCCTCTTGCTGCACTTTGCACAGTCATGCTGGACTTTGCACACTCTTGCTGGACCTTGCACACTCTTGCTGGACCTTGCACACTCTTGCTGGACCCTGCACCCTCTTGCTGGACCTTGCACACTCATGCTGGACTTTGCACACTCTTGCTGGACCTTGCACACTCTTGCTGGACCTTGCACACTCTTGCTGGACCTTGCACACTCTTGCTGGACCTTGCACACTCTTGCTGGACCTTGCACACTCTTGCTGGACCTTGCACACTCTTGCTGGACCTTGCACACTCTTGCTGGCCCTTGCACACTCTTGCTGGCCCTTGCACACTCTTGCTGGACCTTGCACCCTCTTGCTGGACCTTGCACCCTCTTGCTGGACCTTGCACCCTCTTGCTGGACCTTGCACACTCTTGCTGGACCTTGCACACTCTTGCCGGCCCTTGCACACTCTTGCTGGCCCTTGCACACTCTTGCTGGCCCTTGCACACTCTTGCTGGACCTTGCACACTCATGCTGGACCTTGCACCCTCTTGCTGGACCTTGCACACTCTTGCTGGCCCTTGCACACTCTTGCTGGACCTTGCACCCTATTGCTGGACCTTGCACCCTCTTGCTGGACCTTGCACACTCTTGCTGGCCCTTGCACACTCTTGCTGGACCTTGCACACTCTTGCTGGACCTTGCACACTCTTGCTGGCCCTTGCACACTCTTGCTGGACCTTGCACCCTCTTGCTGGACCTTGCACCCTCTTGCTGGACCTTGCACCCTCTTGCTGGCCCTTGCACACTCTTGTTGGACCTTGCACCCTCTTGCTGGCCCTTGCACACTCTTGCTGGACCTTGCACCCTATTGCTGGACCTTGCACCCTCTTGCTGGACCTTGCACACTCTTGCTGGCCCTTGCACACTCTTGCTGGCCCTTGCACACTCTTGCTGGACCTTGCACACTCTTGCTGGACCTTGCACACTCTTGCTGGACCTTGCACACACTTGCTGGACCTTGCACACTCTTGCTGGCCCTTGCACACTCTTGCTGGACCTTGCACCCTCTTGCTGGACCTTGCACCCTCTTGCTGGACCTTGCACCCTCTTGCTGGCCCTTGCACACTCTTGCTGGACCTTGCACCCTCTTGCTGGCCCTTGCACACTCTTGCTGGACCTTGCACCCTATTGCTGGACCTTGCACCCTCTTGCTGGACCTTGCACACTTTTGCTGGCCCTTGCACACTCTTGCTGGACCTTGTACACTCTTGCTGGCCCTTGCACACTCTTGCTGGACCTTGCACCCTCTTGCTGGACCTTGCACCCTCTTGCTGGACCTTGCACCCTCTTGCTGGCCCTTGCACACTCTTGCTGGAACTTGCACACTCTTGCTGGCCCTTGCACACTCTTGCTGGACCTTGCACCCTCTTGCTGGACCTTGCACCCTCTTGCTGGCCCTTGCACACTCTTGCTGGCCCTTGCACACTCTTGCTGGACCTTGCACCCTCTTGCTGGACCTTGCACCCTCTTTCTGGCCCTTGCACACTCTTGCTGGACCTTGCACCCTCTTGCTGGACCTTGCACCCTCTTGCTGGACCTTGCACCCTATTGCTGGACCTTTCACCCTCTTGCTGGACCTTGCACCCTCTTGCTGGACCTTGCACACTCTTGCTGGCCCTTGCACACTCTTGCTGGACCTTGCACACTCTTGCTGGCCCTTGCACACTCTTGCTGGACCTTGCACACTCTTGCTGGACCTTGCACACTCTTGCTGGACCTTGCACACTCATGCTGGACTTTGCACGCTGTGAGATTTTCTCTACGCCTACCTCCCTTAGGAGGTGGACTACAAGTTTAAAGGCTGCTCACGGCAGTTAAGCATGAGTCCAATAGAAAAAGGAAAAGCGGGAGCAAACCGCCAGGCCTCCACCACCAGGGGTGAAAACCTGTCCACATAGGCCGCTGGCTCCTCCTAGTTAAACAGGACTTTAAACTAATAAAGGGTAACCGACGGGTTCTCACAATCAAATATTTATATTTGATGTGGCGCTATGAATTGGAATTCGAATTCCCAAGAACAGCCGTCATATCAAGATCTCATCAACATTTAATAATAATATGCAGAAATATATTGGAACAATATGGTTGAAGGGTTGACATCAAAGACCGTTTTCTATAATATAACAATTTATTAATAACAAGAGACTAACTACTACATTACCGAGTTTACGTTACGTTAATGTCCATCCAGTGGCACGATAACAAACAGCTAAATAGCAACCCTTGCTGTGAGGCTGCATACTGAACTAACCTGAACACAGGTGTGCCCACTGATGACGCAATATTGCAAATCAAAGAAAAATATCACAGACTAAGTTACACGAATGGTTACATTATTGTCCATCAAGTGGCATTTGCAACACAGCTATTCAACAGCCCCTCGAGAAGTGACAGCAGGCTCCATCTTGCTGACACTTCGGGCTGACACATGAACTAACTGAACAAATGAAGGATATCCACTGAAGACACAAGCATGCAATCAATAGTGTCTTGGTTTCCCTGACAGCTACTATAATCACAAGCTTAGGGGTCCTCCCGCCCCCCAGGAGAGACCCACGTAACTAGGCGGGTAGTCCAACAGTGACTCCCTCTATCACAACCCAGTATGAACACTCTTTGCAACTCCCTACAAGGAGTTGCACTGTAAACAGTGAACAAAGACAGGCAAGGCGGGATTCTGGGACACAGCTCCACAAATCCCTAGATTACTCTACTCTCGTCACCAGACAACAACCAAAAGAAATTGCCTTAAGTGATTAATTACGTTAATTGACTGATCGCAGCAGTCAGCAACAAAGTACTACGGTAATCACAAACAATTGTCTCACACTAGACAACAACATGATGATACTCTACGTTAATCATTACCACTTGTCTCTCTTGTTAACAATAACTCAAACTTATATTACATCACACTCGCAAGTATTCATTGACTAATCCTCAATTAAGGTCAAACGGACCACTAATTACATCCCCATTGAGTTACGTTAACTAAGCCTACCCTAACTTGGTAGCTTCTCAACAGTCTGTGTCAAAAAATTACTAGTGAGTGTTAATTATCCTAATTAACTCCGAGCAATTAATCAACTGTCACCAGGACCGATAATTAATCATCCATAAATACGTCTCACTCCGCACTGCCTAAGCAGGTCTCATCAAACACTGTGAATTCACGGGAAAGTAGTTAATTACCCCTAATTAACAAGAGTGCCATTAATTCACTGTCCTCAGACAGGATATGATTAATACAACGATTTATGCTAGCTCCATGACCTCGCTTTACCGAGTCATCTGAGCCCTCCAGACGTTAATTACTCCACTAATTAACATGAGCCACTAATTGCTATACCCAAGAAAGGTAATTAGTCTCGAGCAAATTACGTTAACACAAATACTGACAGACTCTGACAGATCCTCTCCCACTACGTGAATTCATGATGAGAAGGCTAATTACATAATTAGCTAGAGTGGTCAATTAGTTGTCACACGGACAATTAATTGCTCCCAAGACGTATCTCACTCAAGCTCAACGCTGTTCTCTCTCATAACAGCCCTCACTCACTCCACAATAAGTGTGCACCCCTTATCCAGTTAATTCCCAAATTATTAACTCACTGAATCCTTAAGTCCTCAACACAACTTAAAGAAACAAAGTAACCCCAGTGATACATAGGTCACACTACAATGGCAGGCAACAACACAAATGCACTGCCCACATACGGTTGCGGCTACTGCAACTCGTTAATTACTGTGCCCACACAATAATGACACACGGTTGTGCAACACACAAGAGTATACCAATATTACTGCCCACCTTTTCTTGCAACCGTTGCAAAGGACTACTGTGAACACACACTTGCCTCAGCAAGGCAATTAACCCATCAATTGCCTGCTCTCATTAAGTACTGTGAATTCCCCTGAATAATCCTAGAGGTCCCTTAAACCCTCAACACTGCTCCCAAGGCAGCAATATCGTATAAACTGATAACAACACTGCACAAACCTGCAACATAATGATGCCGTCAGCATACCCCACATGCTAATGACATCATTAGACAATCAGTCAGCAATCACATCTACTGACTCACCACACAACACAGTACATAAAACATGCAAATGAACATATAGAAATGGCATTCACATAATCAATGAAAATTATATCATCAGGTAAATGTATGACTAACTACACAGACCTCAGGGTACCCACTGACATCCCTGCAACCTGGCCTGCCTACCTCTAATGATACAATTTATATGCGGTACTCTATGACATTAATCAAGTCTGAACGATTATATAGAATCGACAGGCTGGATCATTTATATGGTAAATCTCTACACTGACCGGTTACATACTCGAGTCAGTCTACAAACATATATATATATATATATATAACTACATGTGGTCGTGTACAACATCTGTCTCCAGGTACTGCCCTACCAGTCACCTGGACGTGCCACTGACAGCTGTCTCTCAGCTGCTTCCCTAGCCTGGCAGGGCTATGGGACAACACAGCTTTACCATGAATTTCCCCTAATACTGAGACACTGTTACACTGGCTATTGTACTCACGTTTTCCTCACATTTCACTCATTTCCCAGGACACTACCTCTCGGGCTGTCAACACTTAGCTTGCTCCTCGTGCGTCGACAAGATGTGGCCCTAGGCTGTCCCGGGAATGTGGCCAAGTGGCCCAAGGGGGTGGCCAAGGCATGTGGTCACCGAGTGGCCCACAGCGCCCCTCCCGAGCTGAGAGGGGAGTGGTAGCCGGCGCGCGGGCAGCCTGGGGTAGCCGGCGCGCGGCCAGGCGGGGTGGCCGGGGTGGCCTGGGGGTGGCCCCCAGGCATACACACGTGGATGGGGAATCACCAACAACACCAGCAAACCAGAGCCTGCCTTGCTCTACACTGGGGTGACAATGGCCGGCGGCGTCCCCACACTGACGCCGCTTGGCGGAATTCAAAGTCCAACATGGGCCTCTAATCTCACCACAATTACACTAGGAGGCCCTGCCTGTATTCCGCCAATTGTCCATCAACACTAGACAGGTTATTTGAACCACCTGTTACACCATGAAGTTCTGCCAGCTGCCTCATGGGTGCCCACTGTCTCTGAGGCTATTTTAATCGTCCTTCCGTACCTCATCGGCCCCAAATTTCACGAAAATTGGGCCTAGACACAACCCGAGATGGCAGGAGTGCCATCCCTGCTGGACAACACGGTAACGTCCGCGATTAACGGGGATGGAGGGGGAAAACTCGAAAACTCCCCTCCTGTGGGAAAAACCTGCTGGGATTGATATAAGAGGAGACTACCAGGGACTTGTACTGAACTAAATTAAAAATTTACTGTCTGCAAATTAATTCAACTAAAATCTCTAGCTAGGGTTGTAAATCCTAGCCCCTCTTTTCCTAATGACAGATTGTGGGCTGTAAGGGACAGGTGGGGTGAATGACTTAGTTGATAGAAGTTCCAATCCACCTGTAGACAGGGATCTCACATCAGCTTGTATTTTATACAAGGATAAGATTTAATAAATTCAGTTATATGACTGAACACTGGCTCTGTTTAAATCAGGGATTTAAACATACATAGTCTAACCTAGCACCTTAACTATTAACAGCCAATATGTACTTGTATTTATTCACTTTATACAGTTAGCTTGACTGAATCTTTTCCAACACTATGGACACTTGTGAAGTTTTTACTTATTGAGGCTGAATTCTTTTCTGACAGAATGGACACTCATGAGGTGTAGTGCTTGGATAAAGATTCACAGCTACACTACAATTTTAATAAACTTACTAAAATGTGAGGCTTCGCCTCGCTTTTTAACCAACAGACAGATTTATAGGATATTAAAGTTACACAAGCATACAATTGGCCAATCATACACCAAATAACCCTCAAAATACTTCTCTGCCAGTCGGGGTGCCTTGTCTGACAAGTTTGCCAGACTGATTAACTCTCTTGTCGAGTTTAGGCACTATATTTTGCTACAGCGTTGCTGTATGATGATCTGGTAGCGTTGCTACGTGATTATCCTGCAGTTGCAGAAGAATGAGTTGATAAAAGATAAAGAATGAAGGTGGAGGAAACCGTGTCACCGTGATCTCCACTATACACTCTTATTTTATACAAATGTTCTAGGATTTTCCTTGTAGATATTGTCCAGGTACTCCCCCAGTTCTAGAGAGTGTTCACTGGCGATAAAAATGTTAAATAAGGTGTCCTTGAGCTGGTAATGTTCGCTAAGGATCAGTCACTTGTTCACTCAGTTGTAAACAAACGCGCAGTGCCGCGAGGTATCATCGTGGGCGCTTCTCGCTCCCGAGATCCTCCCCCCTCTCCCTTGAGAGGTAGCTTTCAATGAATATTGATTGATTATTTTTACAGTCTAGACTTATGATTAAGATAAGATGTGATTATAATATAATTAGATATAAGATTTAAAGATTATAAGTAGTATTTGAAAGTACCACTGAATCTTATTAAGGATTCGATTTTTAATCTCTACCGGAAGCGATCAATGTTCCAATAGCTTTTTAATTAAGAAATCCTTCTAGAAGCTTCTGGATCCTTGAGAGATCATGTACAAAGTCACGTAGGCATCAAAAGGGCCCAGTTGCGTACGGTGCCATTGCCATCCAGGATCAAGCTATATAATGAATCTTTAATGATTCTAATATGATTTTTATACGATTTAGATATGATTTTGATATGACATAGAAATTATACATTTCTTAGATGATTATTAGATATGGTGGGTAAAAATTTCCCACATCTTCCAGAGGGAGAGAACTGGCACAGAGTCCAATACTTAGGACAATAGTAACCATATGTATTTATTTACTCTCCATTGGATTGATAATACAAGTGCAAATTTTGCTTGCACTTTTGTGCTGCTGTCCGTTGTGGACGATTGTGTCTGTTAGGAGTCTGTGGGTCTTGTGGAGTTAGAGTGTCTTGAGGTCTCTCAGGATCTAACTGCAGCTGGCTCACTGATTCCATGTGGATGAGTTTGTCCAATGTCTTCAGGGAACTTGTTCCTTTAGACAGGATTTTGACTATTCTCAAAATCCCCTGACTATCTGGATGGACTGAGACAACTTTACCTAATGGCCAGTCAGCCCTAGGGCCATCACTCTCTACCAAGACAATATCGCCAGATTGGAGATTAGCTATATTATGTGGGACGTTGGCCCCATAGTGATGTTCTCGTAGAGATGTAAGATATTCTTTTGTCCAAACATCATTCCATTTTTGGATTATACTGGACAGATGCTTATACCCCTGAACCAACTCGCTCTGACCCACATATGAGGGATCTCTGATCTCATCATCCACTAGAGATGGTACTGGAGTCAGAAGTCTTCCATACATTAGGTGGGCAGGACTTAATGGCTCATGTTGAGTAGGATCCTCAGACAATTAAGTCAACGGCCGGTTATTCACCCTTGATTCTATTTCCGTGATTACTGTCTGGAGCTCTTGAAGATTGATTTTCTGACGGTGTAGAGATTTTCTCAAGAATCTTTTTACAGTTCCTATTAACCGTTCATAAAATCCTCCGTGCCATGGGGCTCTCGGAGGGATAAATTTCCATCTGCAATGACGCTGTTCCAGTGTGGAAGTAAATGCAGGATGGGAACAGATTTCCCGTAGACATGCTTCTCCAGCTACCAAGTTTGCTCCGTTATCTGAAATCATCAGCTTAGGGCATGATCGGCGTGCTGCGAATCTGCGGAAAGCTTGAATAAATGATTGAGCAGTCATATCGGGTGTTACCTCTAGATGTACTGCCCTGGTGGTAGCACAGGTGAACAGACAGATGTATGCCTTGATAGGTTGCTTATCTGCAGTCCCTGTTAGATATATTGCTCCTGTATAATCTACTCCTGTCGTTTCGAAAGGTTGTAGATGGACCACTCGTTCCTTTGGTAGGGGTGGTGGCCCTGGATAAGAGCAAGTTCTTGCATCGTACCTTCGGCATATCATGCAATTCTTTAAGATTGATTTGACTGACTGTCTTCCCTGAGGAATCCAGTACTGCTGTCTGATTTGTGTGAGTGTGTCTAACACTCCTCCATGTTTGATGATTTGTTGATGTGTATGCAACACAATCAACCTTGTGATCGAATGATTTTTTGGTAAAAGCCATGGATGCACGGTATCTAGATTGATATCTGCGTGTTTAAGTCTCCCTCCACAACGCAGAATGTTGTGATTTTCTTGGTCTATCCACAGACCGAGATTGTGTTTTAACTTATGCGGAAGATTTCATAGTTATTCCCATAAGTTTCTCTCTGGGCTTGTCTTACCCAATAGATAAGTGCATCAGGAAAAGTGTATTTTATACCTTTTTTCCTGAGATAATGAAACACGTTCTGTGTTACATTGATTAATTTGATGAGCGAGGAGTAACGAGTACAATCCAAGACTGATATTTGAGCTTGCTGCCTGGTGGTAGTTATGGTTTGTGTCGTAATGACGTGTGGCTTTTGTTCAGGCCAACTACCATTCACTAACCATCGAGGCCCATGAAACCAAATATCTGCCTTTGCAAACTGTTTAAATGTCATACCTCTTGATAAGAGATCAGCTGGATTATCCTTTGTTGGTACATGCAGCAATTGAAAGCCTGCGGAAATTTCTTTAATTTCCGAGACGCGATTTTTTACATATGGAGTTGGACAGTTGTCGTTTCGTACCCATTGTAAGACAGCTTCATTGTCAGACCATATAATGACATCTTTGATGTTCATGGTAGACAAGACTTGTTTGATATGCACTGCTAAGCGTGTGCCAGTTAGCAGTGCTGTTAGTTCCATCTGAGGCAAAGTCCTCTTTTTTAATGGAGCGACTCTGGCCTTAGAGGTGATAAGATATGATTGATTAGAAGTCACTAAGTAAGCACAAGCTCCAAAAGCTTTGGCTGACGAGTCTGCGAATACATGTAGTGATACTTCTTCATTTTCCTCGACTATGTGTCTCGGAAAGATTATCTTTTCAACTAAAGTTTGTTCTTGAGCCACTTCCATCCAAGATTTTGGTAACTGGATTGGTAGTGGATCATCCCAACCAACCTTAGCCTTCCATGCTTCTTGCACCAATAAACGCCACTTGATAGTCAAAGGATTTAGTAGACCAAGTGGGTCGAATACTTTGCTAACTTGTGAAAGCAAATCCCTTTTTGTAGTGATGTTGTAATTTACTGGCACGGATTTGATCGAGATTGTGTCCGAGATTAAATCCCAATCCATACCTAACACCTTTTGTGATTCTGGTACGTGATATTCAGGGTAATCTCTTGCTATTTGATTATTCAATGTTGCATTATTAGAGGCCCAAGATTGTAGTGGCATGTTGGCACCTTGTAGCTCATTGTTGGCCTCTTGATATAATTGTAACAGTTCAGTAGTACTGTTAACTGTCCCTTGAAAATTATCTACATATAGATTTTGACTGATTTCAGTCTTACAGGGACTTGATGATTTCTTCAGATGAGTATCTAGAGTTGCTTGCAATAGAAATGGACTGCTTGTCGCGCCAAAAAGAACAGATGAGAATCTGAAAGTCACTACAGGACTATTGACATCTTCTGGGTTCTCTACCCATAGAAACTTAGTGAAGTCTCTATCTTCTTCCTGCAAGCCAACTCTGAGAAAGGCCTTACTTATATCTGCTGAATACGCATATTTGTTAAGTCTAAACTTCAACAGTATGTCATACAATTTCTGAGTTAGACTTGGACCTGTTTGCAAACAATCATTTAGACTGGTTCCTTGGGGTCCAGATTTAGAGCTACAATTAAAAACTATCCGTAAAGGAGTCGTTTTTGATTCTCTCATTACAGCCATGTGAGGTAAAAAATGGCCTGTTTGCTTATTGTCATGTTTCACGACTTCGATGAATTTATTCTTTAATTATAGCAGTCTCCGTGGTGTAGTGGTAAGACACTCGCCTGGCGTTCCGCGAGCGCTATGTCATGGGTTCGTATCCTGGCCGGGGAGGATTTACTGGGCGCAATTCCTTAACTGTAGCCTCTGTTTAACGCAACAGTAAAATGTGTACTTGGATGAAAAAACGATTCTTCGCGGAAGGGGATCGTATTCCAGGGACCTGCCCGAAACGCTACGCGTACTAGTGGCTGTACAAGAATGTAACAACTCTTGTATATATCTCAAAAAAAAAAAAAAAAAAAAAAAAAAAAAAAAAAAAAAAAAAAAAAAAAAAAAAAAAATTGTTGAGCAATAATCTCATGATAGAGGTTTAAATGCTCAGGCCTTTTTCTTAGCTTTGCTAATTGAGATTTAAATTGACTATAAGCCATGTGATAATTGGTAGGTAAGGTTTTATGGTTTATTTTCCATGGCAGCCTTACCCAGTACTGTCCATCATGGTACTGTACAGTTTCTAAGTATTGATTGTATGCACAGACATCATCAGGACTTGGTTGTTCAGGAATTATTCCTATGGCATCAAGTTCCCACAATTGATGTACAGATTCCAATCCATCATCAATCATGTGGGGGATTTTAAGTGGTGACTGTTCTTTGCCTAGTCATGCCACTATTACAGTTTCTGTATGATGTGATTTTTCAGGAGTTGAAGGTTCAAGATCTAGTATAGGTCCTGTCATCAATATGCCTCCTGCTGATTTGAGTATATTCATACCCATAGATTCTTCTGATCCCAGAATGAATCGATGATAGTAGTCAGCTCCAATCAGGATTCCGATATCCCCTATGTAGTCAGAATCAAGCAGAGGATCTGCTAATTGTATTCCTTTTTCTTTTAGGAATTTAATTGTGGCTGTCAGACCAGTCACTTCCATTTCAGTAGGAATTTTATCAACTACTATGGCTTCTACTGTCCTTTGGGATGTACCTAGACAGACATTGAGTTTTACTACTGGAAAGGTTCTACGACCAGAATTAGTAAAAAACCCTGATATGGATGTAGATACTTGCTTTGAAGATTTAAGTTGTAAATCTTCTGCCATCTTTTTACTGATACAGAGCACCACTTGGTTTCCGAACTTTAGTTATCCGAAACTTCCAGTTTCCCGATTGGGGTTGGGGAGTCATGCTACCCGAACAAAGTTCGGGTAGGAAGGGGTCCGCCAAGCGTCACGCCGGCTTCTTGTGGTGGGTGGGAGATGGTCCAGTTTGCCCGCTGTGACTTCACAGATTCACTGCCTATTATTCCTATTATTTTGAATTGCCATAAGGCTGGAATGTTCATTCTGTGCTTTTCTTTTACATATCTGCACAATCAAGAAACATCTGTGCACCATGTCGGCTCCAAATGCACGCATTGCGTCAGTGATGGCTGACCGGTGGGTGGATGGATGAGGGAGCTTAGGTGGGAGGCAGTATGAGAGAGGGGGGAGAATTAGTCAGAAAGGGAGGGAGGGAGAGAGAGATGCTAGGAGGCAGGGGGAGGGAGAGAGAGATGCTAGGAGGGAGAGGGAGGGAGGGAGAGATGCTAAGAGGGAGGGGGAGGTAGGGAGAGATGCTAGGAGGTAGGCAGGAAGGGATGGAAGTAGTGAGAATTAGGGAGGGAAAGGCAGGCACAGGCAGGCAGGCACAGGCAGGCAGGCAGGCAGGCTAGCTTGCAGGCAGGCTGGCAGGCAGGGAGTGGTAGTCACGCGGTTGGACCGCGTGACCTTTAAAAGAAAGTATGGGATGTAGGGGGGCGGGTGGTGGGGGCGAGACCGGCTCATTCCCGAAGATAAGCCTAGCACACACTACCCGTTAGCATGATGGCAGGCAGGCAGGCTTGCAGGCTGGGAAGGAGGCTTGCAGGCTGGGAAGGAGGCAGGCAAGCAGGCAGGCTTGCAGGCTGGGAAGGAGGCAGGCAGGCAGGCTTGCAGGCTGGGAAGGAGGCAGGCAGGCAGGCAGGCTTGCAGGCTGGGAAGGAGGCAGACAGGCAGGCTTGCAGGCTGGGAAGGAGGCAGGCAGGCAGGCTTGCAGACTGGGAAGGAGGCAGACAGGCTTGCAGGCTGGGAAGGAGGCAGGCAGGCAGGCTTGCAGGCTGGGAAGGAGGCAGGCAGGCAGGCTTGCAGGCTGGGAAGGAGGCAGGCAGGCAGGCTTGCAGGTTGGGAAGGAGGCAGGCAGGCAGGCTTGCAGGCTGGGAAGGAGGCAGGCAGGCAGGCTTGCAGGCTGGGAAGGAGGCAGGCAGGCAGGCAGGCTTGCAGGCTGGGAAGGAGGCAGGCGCCTAAGGCTTGCAGGCTGGGAAGGAGGCAGGCAGGCTGGGAAGGAGGCAGGCAGGCTGGGAAGGAGGCAGGCAGGCAGGCTTGCAGGCTGGGAAGGAGGCAGGCAGGCAGGCTTGCAGGCTGGGAAGGAGGCAGGCAGGCAGGCAGGCAGGCTTGCAGGCTGGGAAGGAGGCAGGCAGGCAGGCTGGGAAGGAGGCAGGCAGGCAGGAAGCGATATATGGGTGTTGAAGTGAACCATGAACCACGTGACCTTTGAGTGTGTGTGTGTGTATGGGTTTGGGGTGGGGGGAGAGGGGAAGGTGTATCGGTGGTGGTGGAGGAGGGACCGGCTGACTCCGTAAGCCTAACCACACTCCACAGACCTGTGACCCAGATTTGTTTCTTAAATGTACAGTACATCATCGTATATTTTAGGCAGGATGTGCCTGCAGGCTGGCAGGATGTGCCTGCAGGCTGGCAGGATGTGCCTACAGGCTGGCAGGATGGGCCTGCAGGCTGGCAGGCAAGCTGGCAGGCAAGCTGGCAGGCAGGCTGGCAGGATGTTCCTGCAGGCTGACAGGATGTTCCTGCAGGCTGGCAGGCAAGCTGGCAGGCAGGCTGGCAGGATGTGCCTGCAGGCTGGCAGGCAAGCTGGCAGGCAGGCTGGCAGGATGTTCCTGCAAGCTGGCAGGCAAGCTGGCAGGCAGGCTGGCAGGATGTTCCTGCAGGCTGGCAGGCAAGCTAGCAGGAAGTTCCTGCAGGCTGGCAGGCAAGCTGGCAGGAAGTTCCTGCAGGCTGGCAGGCAGGCTGGCAGGATGTTCCTGCAGGCTGGCAGGAAACATCCAGAGGATGTTTGCCAGACGTCTTAATAATCAGTTAGGAACAATTAAGGACTTTTATAAAGCGGATCAGGACTTCACTTACTGGTGAGTACAAACAAAACACGGTCGCATTTACGCTATGAACCTGTCGATGTTTTCCCCTAGAGTTTTTTCGTAATTTTTTCGGAAAAATTTCTTTTTACATTTCTAGTTTATTTTTTTCCCCTCTATTTCTCGTATACGAACTTACATGTTAACCGACGGGTCTCGTCCCCAAGGGGTTCGGAAACCAAGTGGTGCTCTGTAAAGGTTTTCTGTGACCCTTGATCAAAAAAGCCTCTAGTTGCAATACAAATTCCTTGATTGCGTAGTTCTAGCTGTGCAGTAGGCAATATGGCTGTTGTAACAATTTCTGTATCCAAGTCGTTGACATTGCTCATTACTGTACAGAATTGTACGGCTGTAGTGGTATTATCATCTTTGGGCTTTGCCTGAGATGCAGGTTGATTATTGGAAGTCTGTGATCTGGATTGAGTGTTAATATCACCACAGAGTGCTGTGTGATGTACACTTTTATGACAATATTGGCAGTTCTGCAATTGAGTGTTACACTCACTTGTATCGTGCTTCCGTAGACAACGGATGCACCTGTTCAGAGATTTCAGTCGATCGATTCGACTGGCACGGCCTTCATAAACTGTGCATTGATAAATGGTATGTGCTTTCAGATTCAGATTCAGATTCAGATGTTTATTCAGGTAAGGTATATACAT
Organism: Procambarus clarkii; assembly: GCF_020424385.1. Classification (NCBI taxonomy): domain Eukaryota; kingdom Metazoa; phylum Arthropoda; class Malacostraca; order Decapoda; family Cambaridae; genus Procambarus; species Procambarus clarkii. Next base: position 19,259 of record NW_025557564.1, read on the forward strand.
ACAAGTGATGTTACATTAATGGATTGATATATAGATAGAGCTAGTACATACAATGCCTAAAGCCACTATTACGCAATGCGTTTCGGGCAAAATTTGGGGCAAATTTCGGGCAAAAAATATTCTGCTTCTTGACAGAATAAACATTTTGGGGCACTTGTGGCTCCTTTTGTCTTATCTGTCTTAGGAGCTTGGTTTCCTACAGTTCTGTTAACTGTGGGGGATATAGCATAAGAGCCAACATTATTCTGTTTCCACTTTGCAGAAGAGGAGTTTTGTTGCCTTGATTTTTGACTGCCATTTTGGACATTTCTGTTTTTGTCCGTGGATTCACCTTTGGGATTTTTTCTTGAGATCTAAGTTTTTCTCGGCTTCGTAATCATTGTACGTAAGCTCGAAGTCCATCAAAGATTTGGCTTTGTGATAAGATATTGCTACAAGTATGTAACACTTGTAGGTAAGTAATTACATGCAAGTAGGTTATACAAGCATGTAACACTTGTACTCCTTCAAGGATTTCCTTAAAGGATGAATTGTATCTGTAATAATGTGTATCTACATTATTCATGATGCGATGAAGCATTTTGCTTTTTCTTTTTTCTCGGCTTTGCCTTTTCTATTAAGTAAGTCTCTTTGAGATGCTTGATTAACTTCAGATTTTCTGAGGCTGCTTTCACTCCAGTGAAAGCATGAGATTAGATGATCAAGACTATATTCTTGGATTAAGATAGTTATCTTAGATGGATGATAATATTTGTATTGACATTGTCAATGGGCTGTTAGCCTTTCAGATTGTGTTGTGAGATTAAGATTGGTCTTAATCCCCAATTGTAGACTATTGTAGCCAAGTGATGATGACATTTGTCTATCACCTGATTTAAATGGTCTGTAGGCTGTAGATTCAAGTGATTTTTTAGACACTTTGTGTCCTTTTCTTTTCTGTTTCAGTTGCTGGTGGAATACTGTTAGCCATTTTGACCTTTTCCGAGTTTCGGAGATTCCGAGATTTTTCTCTTTTTTCTGATGAATATGCTTGATGTTAATGTATTTTGATAAATGAGCTTTCCTGTCTACTTGGGTAATGATTCCAAAGATCGTCCTTCATTTCCTCCCTGGAATCTGGTTGTAGCAGGTGTTCAATTATCAAAAGTATTGTAATAATTTGATTTATGACCCGAATGCACGAATGCACCAAGTTGGTAAATCCTGTAATAATTTTTTAAAAATAGTAAATGGCACTATTTTTGCAAAGTTATTACAAGATCTGTTACCCTAATAGTTGCTTGATAAAATACAGTAGAATGCCTACTGGTTTTACCTGTAATAGGGTTTGTACAGTTGATTATGGTTAGATTGTAATGAATGCTCTTACAGTGATGATAACACTTTTTTAAAGAATATTATGTAATGAGCAGCTCTGAAAATCAGTAGGTTAAAGATAATGCTAGATAATACACTTAAATATATATCTGTAATGTTACCACAATGAGGTAGGTATTAATATGATTAAGATGCAGTTTTGTGTTTGACACTGATATAATTAAGTACTGTGGTTTCTTAACACTGAACAGTATCAGTATGCTATGAATGCTTACTAGTTAATGGATATGGTGGCTTAAGCCACTGCTAACAGTTTGTTTACTTAGATATATAGCTATGATAAATATTGGCTGATAGCTAGGTTAGGCTAGAATATGTAAGAATTATTCCAATGCAAAATCAAGAAGTTTCTTATGTATTTGGCACTGAAATATTCGGTAAACGAATGATCATAAATATCTAGGTACAAAAGACCATTAATATCTAGGTTCGAAGGACCATTAATGTGGGAAAAACCTGCTGGGATAGATATAAGAGGAGACTACCAGGGACTTGTACTGAACTAAATTAAAAATTTACTGTCTGCAAATTAATTCAACTAAAATCTCTAGCTAGGGTTGTAAATCCTAGCCCCTCTTTTCCTAATGACAGATTTTGGGCTGTAAGGGACAGGTGGGGGTGAATGACTTAGTTGATAGAAGTTCCAATCCACCTGTAGACAGGGATCTCACATCAGCTTGTATTTTATACAGGGATAAGATTTAATAAATTCAGTTATATGACTGAACACTGGCTCTGTTTAAATCAGGGATTTAAACATACATAGTCTAACCTAGCACCTTAACTATTAACAGCCAATATGTACTTATACTATAAACAACAAATTAAATTGTAAAAGTATAATAAATGACCTTAAATGTAGTCTAAATACTGTTAACTAAGTACTAGATTATATTCAATTAAATGAACTTATATGATAACTTAAAAATAACTAAGCAAGCAATTGATAACTTAATTTATATATTCAAGTATATATGCAATGTGTTTATTCACTTTATACAGTTAGCTTGACTGAATCTTTTCCAACACTATGGACACTTGTGAGGTTTTTACTTATTGAGGCTGAATTCTTTTCTGACAGAATGGACACTCATGAGGTGTAGTGCTTGGATAAAGATTCACAGCTACACTACAATTTTAATAAACTTACTGAAATGTGAGGCTTCGCCTCGCTTTTTAACCAACAGACAGATTTATAGGATATTAAAGTTACACAAGCATACAATTGGCCAATCATACACCAAATAACCCTCAATATACTTCTCTGCCAGTCGGGGTGCCTTGTCTGACAAGTTTGCCAGACTGATTAACTCTCTTGTCGAGTTTAGGCACTATATTTGCTACAGCGTTGCTGTATGATGATCTGGTAGCGTTGCTACGTGATTATCCTGCAGTTGCAGAAGAATGAGCTGATAAAAGATAAAGAATGAAGGTGGAGGAAACCGTGTCACCGTGATCTCCACTATACACTCTTATTTTATACAAATGTTCTAGGATTTTCCTTGTAGATATTGTCCAGGTACTCCCCCAGTTCTAGAGAGTGTTCACTGGCGATAAAAATGTTAAATAAGGTGTCCTTGAGCTGGTAATGTTCGCTAAGGATCAGTCACTTGTTCACTCAATTGTAAACAAACGCGCAGTGCCGCGAGGTATCATGGCGCTTCTCGCTCCCGAGATCCTCCCCCCTCTCCCTTGAGAGGTAGCTTTCAATGAATATTGATTGATTATTTTTACAGTCTAGACTTATGATTAAGATAAGATGTGATTATAATATAATTAGATATAAGATTTAAAGATTATAAGTAGTATTTGAAAGTACCACTGAATCTTATTAACCCTTAAACTGCGCATGGCATATATATACGCCCTGAGTAACATGTCCCATGGTGCGCATGGCGTATATATACGCCATAGGGTGCCAGGCCTGATTCAAATGGCCCGCGGCTACACGGGGTTCACAGTAGCTTCCTCAGGGCTCTTGTAAACAGATGCCATTTAAAAAAAAAATCGTGGGCAATATTCTCAGGTGTGAGAGGCACAGTACTGTTGGAGCAACCAAGGCCGGCGCACGCAGCATGAGCGAACAGCATTGATGTTCAGCTTGTGACCACAGCATCGCCGAAAAATGTCAAAATAAATATATAATTGTTATTATTTTGCGATGACAATATTACAGATGACCAATGACTGTGATATAAATAACCAGGGTTGTGATAATAGCAGGATTGTTGTAATAATTAGCGCTGTGAGAGGAGTGAGGGGACTGGTCAAGTCGTATACTGCAATTTCGGATACCGGGCTAGAAACAACTTCGTTCACTGAGAAGTTTGTACATACAAACCATTCCGTTCGTATATGCGCTGGTTTGTGTTCGCTGTTGTTATCATCTGAATAAATACATGGCATTTGTTCATATAATTAGCGCTTCCATTATTAGAATTATTTATCCATTATTAGAATAACAAGGTGCAAACCATACCCCCTTACAGTTGAAATCTATTTATATACAAGAAGGTACATTGGGTT